>BRDA01029110.1:0-14425 GCA_036984385.1 Crenuchus spilurus | reverse complement strand
GGATTTGTTGACACTGTGAAATTTTGAATCAACATATTTCTCCTTTAAAATGTTACATTTACTCAGATTAAACGTTTGATCTGTGATTTGTGTTCTATTCTGAATAAAATATTAGATGTTGGCACCTCCTCATCATTGCATTCAGTTTTTATTCACAATTTGTTTAGTGTCCCAACTTTTTTAGAATCCGGTTTGTAGCATGCTGTTAGCTTATGATGATGTCTAGTATGATGTTAGCTTAGCATATGATGATTAAGTTAAAATCAAGAACTAAAGTGCTACATGCAGTAAATTTTAGGTGTTTAAAAAAGGCAAAAACTTGTAATGGTTGGTTAGTTTCAATAGCAGGTATGGTGGGCACCAAAGTAGCTAGTTTAGCTGCATTGTTAGACATGTTAGAAGGTTTTATTTGATGCTGTATTTAATATAACAGCTGTTTGGTAAGGGATTACTTTTACACAACATGTACAAAAGATTCTAGATTCAATTGAAACTCACATTATGCTATTTAACTTTGGTCTTCTGAGTTGTCAGAACCAGCAAATTGTGTTTTGAGTTCTAGCAAATGAGTTTTTCTTTTGGTTATCAACTTCTTTGATTTAACCTCTTCAATCTGAGTATCCACAAATCATACAAATTTACAGGTCACAGTACATTTTGAGACAGACTGTAACCATACATTCACACTAGCAGATGACAAATCACTCATGTTGCTTGAAGCTTGTCTCACGTGGGTGTGTTTGCAGCTGCTCTTACTGCTGTGTGTGGGCTTGTACACTGTCTGTCTTTTGACAAGAAAATGTGATAAAGAACTGCCATATACATATGGCCATTTTCTTTGTTATATATTAATATGCCACTGTTGAGAACAGGATGTAAAAATTAAACAATATAGGCTTTGACCTCAGACATTGCATGCCTGGGATTGGTCCTAGGAATTAGTCCAATCCAATCACCACACTACAAGTCATTTGCATAAAGTTGAGGATATCACAGCTACATTTGTTGCTAGTAATGCACGTGGATTGTTGCCAGATCACAGCCACAAATTTCATACTGCCAGTGGCAGATGGTAAAAATTCTAGGTGGAACTGTTTGAGGCATATTGGATTAGGTTAGTAGTAGTCACAGTAAAGGTTTGGGTGAGTGTTAGGCTAGAAGTACTCATGGTTAAGGTCTTTGGAGGGATTGATTTAAGCTAGCAGTAGTTATGGTTATGGTTTGAGTTAGGGTTAAGGTAGAGTGACCAGACGTCCTCTTTTTCCCGGACATGTCCTACTTTTGAGACCTAAAAAAATGTCCGGGGGGAATTTCAAAATCGTCCGGAATTTTGTTCGACTGCCTCAAACATAATACATGTACAGTGCATTGTGATTAGAATTGCCACTCCGTTCCATTCCACTCCATTCCAGGTTTCTCTGTATCGCAAATTAGTCACGCCCTTCTCCTCAAATCTATCTACTTTGCATTGTGTGTGTGTGAAGAAGAAAATGTGGGCTTGCCAGTCTATCCCCGAGTGTTTACAAGCGAAAGCCCATGTGTGTTCGCTGGTTCTACTAAACTGTACGTTTAAGGAGGAGTTAAAGAAAAAATTCTCGCGCTTTCGCCAGGGTCGTGATCCGTATGAGGCAGAGTGCTTGACTTGTAAGGCAGGCACTTATGTGTCTGTGGCAAATAAAGGTGCCAACGACCTGCAGGTGCACGTCAATTCAACAAAGCACACGAAAGCAGCCAGAGCCAGGGGCGAGAGCTCTTCGGCTAAAGTCACAGATTTCTTTGTGACGAAGAAATTATACTTTTTTTTACTTAGTCTATCACTATTACACTCAAAACATGTCAGTGTATGTTTTTGTTGGTGTACTATGTTGTTTTGTGCTGTTCAATAAATGCAATTTTTACACAGACACCATGTCATTTGTGTCATATCATACACCGATACACTGATGACCCCCCCCCCCAAAAAAAACAAAAAAACAAAAAAAACAAAAAGGTGTCTTCCTTTTCAGAAACCTGAATCTGGTCACCCTAGGTTACGGTTATGCTGATAGTAGTTACGGTTAAGGTTTGGGTAGGCTTCAAATTAGGTTAGTAGTAGTTACAGTAAATGTTTGGGTTATGCTATTAATGGTAAATGTTTGGGTTAGAGTTTGGATTAGAAAAATACAGCTGTGTTGATAAACAGAAACCCCTCTGAATTATTCAGAATTAATCCACATTTCCTCACCCTCTTTGTTCCCCTCTCTCTCTTCTCTCTCTCTCTCTCTCTCTCTCTCTCTCTCTTTATTCTCCGTAAGTATTAAAGAAGCAAAAGCTAATTAAGCTAATGTATCAGAGGTGTTATAAGGGGGTATGGATATTGGAGGATGGGGTAAATTGTGTGTGTGTGTGTGTGTGTGAGAAAGAGAGAGAAAGAGAGAGAGAGAGAGATTTATTGCTGCTTTAAAAGCAGGAGGTGCCAAAAAGCCATCTGCTGAAGGACAAATCACACATACGTCTGTGTGTGTGTGTGTGTGTGTGTGTGTGTGTGTGTGTGTGTTGTGTGTGTGTATGCACAAGCTTTTACAGACATTTTTGTTTGTGTCTTCATGATTATTGTGTGTGTGTGTGTGTGTGTGTGTGTGTGTGTTCTATTGGATGCCTTTGATTCAGTTTGTTAATTAAATCCCTTTTATTTTAATCTTTTATTTCAAATAATTACGTGCAATCAAACAATCTTCAAAATACATGAATAGACCAATAACAATAAAAGTATACTGAATATTAATAAAAAAATGTTTTTCTTCTACTGTAAAGCTGCTGTTTTGTAGTTGTGTGTGCATGTAAGTGTGTGAATATGATATCAGAAGTGTGTGTGTTTCTGATGGTCACTGTAACCTCTCTTGCAGCTCTTAGCCATTAGCCACTGCTGCGGTGTGGACACACCCAGTATCTGCAGTGGAGGGATGAGGAGGGGCGGAGTATGAGGCATCAATGTGATCAGTTTGTGTGAATGAAATCATTCTTCACATTATCTGTCATTACTGACGATAACAAATGCAGCAGTGTTTTTATATGAATAATATGTGTTGCACAGCTCATTAAAACAAGAGGAGAAATTCTGCTGAATGTGCAGATTCTACATTTTGAATTCACACCACAGGAATTTACCTTGGTGTTACAATTTAATTGAATAATCAAGCAATGAAGCAAATAGAAAAAAGTCAGAAGATATCTAGCTTAACCTTAACCTTTGTAATGAAAAAGAGAATCTTTTACAATGAAACATGGAGTTTTTGACATTTTACAAGTGAAGCAGTTCTGCCTGTAGAGAATAATGTATACATACTAATTACAAATTATAATACTATATAATGCACGTGTTGCACTAAATATCCACCAATTAACATTAATATCACTCACAGATGAAGTCATAACATTGATTTTCTTGCAACAATTGTGCATGTGAAGGTCTGGAATATATCAAATGATACAAATTTGATTCTTGTAGAGGATGTGTCGAGAAATATGCAAGCTGAGTCACTTTGGCACATTGACAAGGGCCAAAGAGTTATGACCAGATGACTGATTTGGAGCATCTCCAAAGTATCAAAAGGCCAGTGTGGTACTCCCAGTCAGCACTACTGATTATGTACTGACAGTGGCCTCCAAATTCCCCAGATCTCATTCTGATAGAGCATCTGTGGGATGTGTTGGAACAAGTCCAATCTGTGGGAGCTCCACCTCCCAGTTTACAAGCATTTACAACTAATATTTGCTGGGAGATGCCACAGTACACCTTCGTAGGTCTTGTACAGACCATGTCTCAGGGCTGTTTTGGGCCACATTATGCTGTCAGTCATCCTCATGCCACCAAAACATCTCTGTCTTGAGATCATCGCCTACAAGACCTCTCGAAGGTGTCTTGTGGTATCTGTCTAGCATCAAGGCTCTAGCAGCAGATCCTTTAAGTCCTATAAGTTGTGAGGTGGATCAGAATTGTTGTTCCAGCACATCCCACAGATGACAGGATTGAGATCTGGGGAACTTGAATGCCACTCTAAGAACATATTCTAACTTGGGAACCCCCCACAAGCCTTGTTGGGTTAGAGTCCCAGCCATTTGGGCATCATAGTACTTGGATAAATTAACATTACTTCAGTCTTCATGATCAAGTCTCTGTAGCACAAAATACTTTCCATTAAAAGCAGAAGTAGGAGTGGCTCAGCAGGCTAAGACGCTGACACTATGACCAGAGGATCGCGAGTTTGAATCCCGGTCATGTTGATTGAGATCCGGGGCCCGAGAGAGCAAAAATTGTCCGGGTCCTCTCTGGGCAGGTAGATGGCACTTTCTCCCCATCACTTTCATAACGCAATGTCTGCTGGCTCAGGTGTCTACTGATTGGTCTATTGGAGCTAGGTATCCAGTGTGTTGACTCCTCCATGATGGTGTATCAGTGGTAGTTTGAAAAGAGGCAGTAGCTGCATAACATGCATCGGAGGAGGCTTGTGCTTGTCTTCAGCCTCCTAGAGTCAAGGACTTTGCATAGTGATGGGGAGAGCCCCCTAGTTGATGGGATGGGCTAATTGGCTACCACTACATTGGGAATATCTATATATAAATGCTTTTTTTTACAATATTTTATTTAATTACTGCACGTCTAGCTATACCTTCAATTGTCAAAGCAAATCTGCACTGCTTGCACTTTTATTATACCTATAGATTGGCTAATCTCCTTTAGTAAGGACATTGTAACAGCCAATAACGACCAACTAATGTGCTGAACACACAAAGGAAGCTCCTCCATTATCTCTTAACAATACCATTAGATACAGGTCACAGTTCCAGTTTATGGACCAACATGAACCCGAGAGCCTTCAGTGCAGTCCAGGCTAGGTCATTAGTGCTAATAAAAGTTAACATGCTTGAAAGTAAGAGTAAAAAGCTCTCGTTAAAGGGTAAATGAGTGCTGTGACTATCATGATGCTTCTCTTCACCCTCTGATGATAGTCCAGCATTAACATCAGGTCAAGCAGAAGGAATATCCTTCTCCACAGATCGAGTACTTTCATTGTTCAGTTGACATTTGTGTAATTTGTTGTTACTGTTTGCTATAAAATGTTTGAGGGAAGAGAGTCTGAGAGAAATATGAATGAAGTATAGGCGCATACAACCCCAGCTTACTTTGAGTCTTATTTAATTGCAGACAGTATGAACCCAAGATACAAAACATTCCTAATAAGGTAGAGATGGTAAGATTTTGTTGTAGCATCTGAATGTGCTTTTCTGCATTAATGCTGCCATCACAGAATGTAAACAATCTTTTACAAGGGCACTGACACAACCCCGTACTATGTCAGACCCTGGCTTTTGGACGTTTTTGCTGATAACAGTCTGGATGGTCTTTTTCATCTTAGTTACGAACCACACAGTGTCCATTTTTCCCATCCCACCTGCTTCCAAGCCAAGAGAAGTTGACGGCATTTCTCGACATAGTTAACCTAAGTCTTCTTGTTTGTCCAGTAAAGTTTTAAATAGCATTTGTGAATGTAACTCCATATTGAACTAATCCCTTGGCCATGTGGGTATATCAGCTACTGGTGAATGATGGTTCTTCATGCAGTGCTGTCTGAGGGATTGGAGAGCACCAGTATTCACACTCCTGCCCTTAACCTACTGAAATTCATCTAGATTCCTGTAATTATTTAATGATATTATACACTGTAGATGGAGAAACTTGTAAATCCTGTCAAGTCTTTTTTTGAAGAACTGTTCAATTGTTCAAACATTTCAGTAGTTTTCTCACGTGTGTAGACAAACTGGAGCTCTTCTGCAAATATCTTTTGTCATTTGTGGCATTTGGGGATAATGTGTTTTGTACCAATTCATGAATACCAATTAAACATCACCAGTTTAAACTCACATCATTATTTAGTTTTTGCCTCATTACTAACCCTAAATTGCCCCCATCCAAACTTTTTTGGAATGTGTTAAAGGCCTGAAGTGCAGAAATGAATGCATATTAACATGAAATTAAGTTGACCAGGCAATTATTTTAAAGTATTTGAACACCCTGCAAATTTGCATGTTCTCCCACTTAGAAATCATTGAGGGGTCTGAAATTTTCATCTTAGGTGCATGTCCACTGTGAGAGACATAATCTAAAAGAAAACATCCAGAAATCACAATGTATGATTTTTAAAAATAATTTATTTGTGTGTTACTGCTGCAAATAAGTATTTGAACACCTGTGAAAATCAGTGTTAATATTAGCCTTTGTTTGCAATTACAGAGGTCAAACGTTTCCTGTAGTTTTTCACCAGGTTTGCACACACTGCAGCAGGGATTGTGGCCCATTCCTCCACACAGATCTTCTCCAGATCAGCCAGGTTTTTGGGTTGTCGCTGAGAAACACGAAGTTTGAGCTCCCTCCAAAGATTTTCTATAGGGTTTAGGTCTGGAGACTGGCTAGACCACTCCAGAATCTTGATATGCTTATTATGGAGCCACTCCTTGGTTATCCTGGCTGTGTGCTTTGGGTCATTGTCATGTTGGAAGACCGAGCCACAACCCATCTTCAATGCTCTAACTGAGGGAAGGAGGTTGTTCCCCAAAATCTCGCTATACATGGCCCCGGTCATCCTCTCCTTAATACAGTGCAGTCGTCCTGTCCCATGTGCTAAAAAACACCCCCAAAACATGATGCTTCCACCCCCATGCTTCACAATAGGGATGGTGTTTTAGGGATGGTACTCATCATTCTTCGTCCTCCAAACACGGCGAATGGAATTAAGACCAAAAAGTTCTATTTTGGTCTCATCTGACCACAGCACTTTCTCCCATGAGTCCTCTGGATCATCCAAATGGTCATGAGCAAACTTAAGATGGGCATGGACGTGTGCTGATTTTAAGCAGGGGAACCTTCCTTGCCATGCATGACTTTAAACCATGACGTCTTAATGTATTAGCCACAGTAACCTTGGAAACAGTGGTGCCAGCTCTCTTCAGGTCATTGACCAGCTCCTCCCATGTAGTTTTGGGCTGATCCCTCACCTTTCTTAGGATCATTGATACACCACAAGGTGAGATCTTGCATGGAGCCCCAGTTCGAGGGAGATTGACAGTCATGTTTAGCTTCTTCCATTTTCTAATAATTGCTCCAACAGTTGATCTTTTTTCAGCAAGCTGCTTGGCAATTGCCCCATAGCCCTTTTCAGTCTTGTGGAGGCTTACAATCTTGCCTCTGGTGTCTTTGGACAGCTCTTTGGTCTTAGCCATGTTAGTAGTTGGGAGTCTTACTGATTGTGTGGGGTGGGCAGGTGTCTTTATGCAGCTAACAACCTCAAACAGGTGCTTCTAATTTAGAATAATAAGTGGAGTGGAGGTGGACTTTTTAGAGGCGGACTAACAGGTCTTTGAGGGCCAGAATGTTTGCTGATTGGCAGGTGTTCAAATACTTATTTGCAGCAGTAACACACAAATAAATTATTAAAAAATCATACATTGTGATTTCTGGATTTTTTCTTTTAGATTATGTCTCTCACAGTGGACATGCACATAAGATGAAAATTTCAGACCCCTCCATGATTTCTAAGTGAGAGAACTTGCAAATTCGCAGGGTGTTCAAATACTTATTTTCCTCACTGTATATGAAATACTGTATATCGATTTCTTGCAATTAAATAAAAGTCAAAGTAAATGTGAGAAACACTGTTTTTTAACTGTCAATTTTTAACTTTAATTGATTTTGGGTTGTAGATTTAAATTGTGACACTAAGTGATAGTAAGTTTCACATCACAAAAAAATGTATTCCACAATCCAAAAAGCCAAAATTTTTGTCACAAATGTGACACAACCCTGTCTTAGTCCTCCAGGCTGTATTACCAATCAAACCTTAAAATATGGAATGTTTTTGTAATTGGAAACTAAAAATGGGCTCTAAATTGGATTGATAGTGGATGTGTTGTGTTCCATGTTTGAGAATCAATTATTTGCAAATACATGTAAGAGAAATCTTACAGATTAGACTATAAACACAAGGTGATTTGTATGAGAGAGAAGGAAACCTTGCACGATTAAGACATTAACTTGCCTGCATTGTTAGAGGTTGCAATGAATCCTAGCTTGTCAGTTAACATAACTGTAAAGGACCAACCAGACGTCTTACACAAAAAATCTCTCAAGGAGAGCAAGTCTGTGAGAATGCTGAAAATAAGGTGAATACTCAAATATGAAAAGTAGACCTGTCAAAGTTAACACATCAGTAACAAAAAATCTCTCAAATCTTATAATGTACATGTAGCACTTACATGGTTTTTGTAAAAGAATCTTTCAAATTAGTAAAAAATAAAAAAATCAGGCTGCACAGCACTGAAGGGACTTTATGTAGGTTCATCTTACAACTATTGTGCTACAAAACATCACTTTTCAGTAGGGCAGAAATGGACTGCTCAGTTCTGGGGTGACGGTTCTGATGTCCCATTATATACCAGTTAATGGAATTGGTGGCAGAAACTCCACTCCACTTCATGTCATATACACTCCCCTCCAAAAGTACTAATCAAAGCCATTGTACAAATATTGGCCACAGAGCCAGCACAATCATTTGAAATGTCTTGAAGAAGAAAGTCATCAGTGATGCACTAAGTAACAGATGTCAAACAGGTAGACCAAAGAAAACTGCAGCAGTTGATGACAGAAACATTGTAAGTGCTGTAATTAATGACCCTAAAACAACTGTCAGTGACAACCTCCAGAAGGCAGGAGTGAAGGTATCACAGAAGACTTCATGTACAGAAGTACAGACTTCACCAAATGATGCAAACCACTAATTAGCACGAAGAACAGCAAGACCAGGCTGGAGTACGTCAAGAAGTCAAAGACAAGCTTCAGACATTTTATAGACTTATGAGGTGCAGATTAACCGTTTCCAATGTGATGGAAAGGCTAAAGTTTGGAGAAAGGATCTGCTCATGATCCCAAACATATGAGCTCATCTGTGAAGCACGGTGGAGGTAGTGTCATGGCTTGGACTTGCATGGCTTCTTCTGGGATGAGCTCATTAATCTTCATTGATGATGTCACACATGATGGCAGCAGTACAGTGAACTCAGAAGTCTACAGAAACATTTTGTCTGTCAATTTAAAGATGCAAACAAACTGACTGGGAGATCCTTCATCATGCAACAACATAATGATCCAAAACACACTGAGAATAACAACAAAGGAGCTCATCAGGGTTTCAGACTGGCCTAGTCAATCTCCAGACGTAAACCATATAGAGCTGCATTTTACCTGCTAAAGAGGAGACTGGAGGGAATAAACCCCAAAACAAACACCAACTGAAAGAGGCTGCTGTGAAAGCCTGGAAGAGCATCACAAAAAAAGAATGCAAAAGTTTGTCAATAGGTCACTGGTTTTAATCTATTGTTTAATCTATTTTCAGTTCATCTGTTACAGTACTTTTGCTCATACGAAACTGTGACTGGGTTCAGACAAAATGTTCTATCATCTGAATTGTGTATTACATCAAGATGTAAATATGTGGTAATAAAAGCTGAAATGTTGATCTTTTGCCGCATAATCATCTTTTGTTGTCAAACCCAAATGTTTTCAGTCTACAGCAAAAACAAAGGAATAGGCCTCATTGTTCCAATACTTCTTTGCCTCCAACTCATCATTTAATTTCTTAGAATAATTGTATTGTTTGTTTTGTAATACCCCAGGAAAGTACACATCCTTTAATATAATACTATTATGGCATTTAGTACAATTGCATAAGTATTTTCAACCCCTGCATCTAGTGTACACTTTTGAGTGTACTTGAATTTTGCCCTTAAGTTTATGTTAGAGCTTAAAGTCAGTGCGTATTCAGTGACCTCTCAAGGACAGACTGGTGCACACACAGCAGATTATTCTGGAACAGTCTGAAAGGACAAAGACCTTACAATAGAGTAATAGAGTGACTTGAACTTGCTTGCCAATAAAAAAAAGAATTGACTACACAGAGAAAATACACGAAGTTCATATTTGTTGCTGATTTCAGCAAAGATGAAGTCAGCACATCTTTAATTGATCATGATAATCAGCTCTACTTAACTTATTCGTATCCAACAAGTATAATTTAATACTGTTTTATATGCAAATAACCAGGGCACTGTTCTTACTAATGGATTTCCAGTTTCTACTATTTATGAGAAATTTAAAGATGTTTGAAGTGAATGCAAATCAGTTCTATGTGGTTTAAATCTAATCACCTTTTAAATCAGAGTATATATGTCACTGTGGTGCATCAAACATTTAGATGGATGGATAGATATCAGGATAGATAGTATCAGTCAAACCTTTGGATATACCTTCTCTTTATTTTCTTTTTTTCCTACATTGTAAATTAATACTGAAGTCATCCAGACTATGAAGGAACACATAATGAATCATGTAGTAAATTTAAAAGTGTTAAACAAACCAAAAAATGTTTTAGATTTTAGATTCTTCAAAGAACACAAACAACTGATGTCTCAAACACATTAAGAGGCAAGAAATGCAAGTCATGAACTCTTGACAAGACACAGCTGTTAACTGAAAGCCATTCCAGGTGACTACCTCATAAAGCTGACTGAGAAAATGCCAAGAAAGCTGCCATCTAAGCAAGAGGTGCCTACTTTGAAGAATGTAAAATATAAACATATTTGGTTTGTTTACCACTTGTTTGTTTACTAAATAATTGCAGAGCATTTTTAAATCATGAAAACCACTGAATGTCCAGAAGGTGTGTCCAGACTTTTGACTGGTACTGTATATCAATTTGGTCAGCTCCACTGACAGCAGTTTAGCATTTCCTTTTCCTGCAAAAACAGAGAATACTTCAGCACAGACTGTTTTATTTTAAGTACAGGGAACCAATACAATTATTAAATATGAAAATTCAAACTTCACAATGTAAAAAAATTATAATGATGGCTGCTCTTTAATTTAAATATCTTATTACATGGCTTTCTTGAGTTAACACTAATGTCCAACCTGCTCAAACTTCAAAGGGTCAAGAATTAGATATAACGTCCTGGTTAGATCTGGTTAAAAAATCTTACATTTTTCCTCACAAGCTGAAATTATTTCCATAACACAATAGCATTCTCCTCCTCCCAGTTGTGGATGACTGTGGCCTCTCATATCACCAGGATCCAAACTCTCTCTTCTGATTATGGTACACATACGTTGACATGCAGTAATCACTGAAAATGTTTGATATACTATTATTACTCTTAAGTGCTGGTGAGGTGAGTCTGACTCCTAGTGACCATATAGATAGTGTTTCTTCTCGTAATGTGTAGACAATAATAGAGCTTCAGTTTAGTTATGTGGGCTTCTAGTGAAAGATGTTTAGTTGAGGATCCATAAATTTGTTGTTTTTGTTGTCCAAGTTCAAAGGCATCATAAAGAACCACAGAGAAGACCACAGTTTGGACAATTCTAGTCATTGTTTGGAGATACAAATCGTTACATCTGAAAATCTTTTTCAGTTCTTTTATCCGTGTTCTGCAGAGTGTCGATCTGTGTCATATTTCCTGACAGCTGGATCGTTTTTTGTTAATAATTCATCCAACTTTGCAAAAACTGCCCAACACTCCAACAGTTCCTCAATCAATCATAAAGTTAGTGGTCTTCTCTATTTTCATGACTTTTGTATTCTTATAAACTCAGCTGAATAATCTTTTAACTCATTTAAAGTACCAGTCAAAAGTTTGGACACCTTCTGGACCTCATTGCTTTTTTCATTATTTAAAAATGGTCTATATTGATTCATACTAAAGTCATCCAAACTATGAAGACATACATCTGTAATTATTTAGTAAAGAAAACAGTGTTAAACAAGCAGAATATGTTTATATTTTACATTCTTCAAAGTAGGCACCTCTGTTAGATGCCAGTTTTCTTGCCATTTTCTCAGTCAGCTTTATGAGGTAGTCACCTGGAATGGCTTTCAGTTAACAGCTGTGTCTTGTCAAGAGTTCATGACTTGCATTTCTTGCCTCTTAATGTGTTTGAGACATCAGTTGTGTGTCTGCTTTGAAGAATCTAAAATCTAAAACATGTTTTGGTTTGTTTAACACTTTTAAGTTTACTACATGATTCCTTATGTGTTCCTTCAGAGTCTGGAGTCAGAGTTAGTATTAATTTACAATGTGAAAAGTTGTGTCCAAACCTTTGAATGGTACTGTATTTCCTTAGATTTCCTTAAAAGGGTTTTGATGCCTTTGTGATGTTTTGATATCCTGCTATCTGCTAAAACAACCAAATAAATGCATTTGAACTGTAAAGAAATATATTGTAAGTAACTTCTACGGCTCTTGAAAAATACAAAAAGGTCTAAGTACCTCATCTTCAGTTCACACACTGGCTAAGATGTTTAATTTGTGGGAACTACAAAAATAAGGATGCAATAAGATAACTTTTTTGTTTGTGAACCTCACTGGGGAAAATATACAATTAATGATGGATAAAATACTTTTAAAATGTGGGATCATTTTGCAGTTGTATCATTTGCATGAGCAGATTTGCTATTTCCTTGGTCATTATCTGTTTTATGTACTGTATTTTACCTCTAACTACATACAGAATATATTAATGCTGGATAGATAAACTTTCCCAAATGAGTGTATATGTAACCTGGTGTAAGTCCTGATGAAGCATAAATTCTCATAGTCATCATAATAGTATGAAGGTGGATTACATCAAGCTTGCCTCAGTGTGCTTACATAAATGAAACTTGACTCCCTTGAGTGTTGTACGCTTTGCATAAAATATGGTTGAATTTCATAGCAGGCTATATATAATGTGAGCACATGCACTGCAAATAAGATTACTTTTCTGATTTTGGACAATGAATTGTTTAGAGTAAAGAATGATATGTGGATTTGTTTGTGCGAGAATGGTTTGGGTCATTATACAGTACCAGTCAAACGTTTGGACACACCTTCTTATTCAATTTATTATTTTATTCTACATTGTAAATGAATACTGAAGTCATCCAGACTATGAAGGAACACATAAGGAATCATGTAGTAAACTTAAAAGTGTTAAACAAACCAAAATATGTTTTAGATTTTAGATTCTTCAAAGTAGATGAACAACTGATGTCTCAAACACATTAAGAGGCAAGAAATACAAGTCATGAACTCTTGACAAGGCACAGCTGTTAACTGAAAGCCATTCCAGGTGACTACCTCATAAAGCTGACTGAGAAAATGCCAAGAAAACTGCCATCTAACAAGAGTTTTTTTTTATTATTATGTACAGGATGCTCTCAATATACCATCTGTAGAATGTGGTGAAGAGGGTGATTATCTTTTGCTTTTGAAGAAAGTAGAGATATTGCTGGGCATTTTTGGCTATGAAGCTGCTGCTGAGGGTCCAGCTGAGTGAACACTTGTAAGTAACTTGCTAGTACTGGTGACATTCTTTACAGGGGAGCTGCTAATGTTCATTTGGCTTATGTGGGCCTGGATTCCTTTGGACTGGGATTTGTTTTGGTCAATATACATCTGCCTGGGATTCTTTTAGGTCAGTATTCCTTTAGACTACAGTTTGGGTCAGGGCTCATTTTTGTCCAAAATTCATGTGGCTTAATATTTTATCTGGGCTTTAATTTGTTTGGGCCAGTATTGATTTGGTCTGGTGTTTGTTTCGGGCAGAATTCATTTGCTCCAATGTTTGTTTGCACTTCACACATCATTTTTAGAACAGATCAGTTTCACAGAAGCTTTAGGAGCGAGATCAAATTAATTTGTGTAAGTGACCTAAATGTAGTGGTTCTGAGGTCCGCATTGGGTTACTCCTCTCTGGATAATAAGCCTTCTGAACTGGAGTCTATTTCATGAGAAGAAGCCAGCTGGGTATTTTTATAGAACTGCATCTCTGAGGACATAAGTAATGGCTCATTAAATATTTATATTTATCCTTAGATTCAATGTTCTTCTACATTCAATATGCCTCTCTCTCTCTCTCTCTCTCTCTCTCTCTCTTTGTTTCTCTCTCTCTCTTTCTCTCTTTCTCTCTCTACATGTCAGGTTCTTATACACCATCATCTTTCCATGACATATTAATCTAATAACCCCATAAAGGATTGTAAATATTTTTAGATTTGATGGGTCTGCATTTAAATTTTTTTATGCATTTTATGTTTATATTTACACATTTCTCCCAGAGTACACATTCTTCCAAGATGTTATTTTTCTGTAGTTTGCGTCTTTTTTTCTGGCCTGAAACTGAGGTTAATTCAGCCAACATAAATAAATACATACATATATATACAGTCATGGACAGAAGTTTTGAGAATGACACAAATATTATATTATGTGTGTTTGTCAGATGTTTTTATCACATACAGAAATATAATTGCAATCATATTATGAGTAACAAAAGCTTTTATTGACAGTTAGAATGAGT
>BRDA01029102.1:16559-33737 GCA_036984385.1 Crenuchus spilurus | reverse complement strand
CTAACGAGCTCGGCTCCTGCATGGATTAAACTCGTAAGTAGGGTTACCACTGTATACTGTATATCTTTGAACCGTCAGATAAGGCTTCTACATGTCGGTGTGCCCGCTAATGCTCACAAGCTCTACTCCTCTCCTCTCGACCACTGCCCTAACGCTCTCTGACTCTGGTCACTATGATAACGTTTATTGTTATATCGTTCAGACACAGATAATAAAACTGAATTATTTTTTGTGCGGCCTGGTACCAATTGATCCACAAACCGGTACCGGTCCGCGGCCCGGGGTTTGGGGACCACTGCTCTAAAATGTCCTGATAGACGGCTGCACTGACTGTGGACTTGATGTAACCCAGTGGACAACACCAGCAGATGACATGGTTCCGCTGAATATATGAGTTTCACTTTTTGAATTGAATTAATGAAACAAATTAACTTTTCAATTCTATTCTAATTTATTGAGATGCACCTGTAAACAGCTATCCTTTTGGTCTGTTCATATGAGCTATTCTACAGCTAAATTAGTTACTCTTTAGGAAAAATTATTTCAGCTTTTAGGACTACTCAATTTAACTTTTTTATTTTTTAGGGCATCTGGTCACCCTACTGTGGGCAATGAAGCCACATCATTTTCACTTTTCTCTCTCACTTGAACCTGGCTGTTTTTCTACAAAACCACACACACATTAGAAAAAAGTGTGAAATCTATGTAGAAAAAGAGTAGCACCATTTTCAGGCCATAAATGAAAACTGAAATTGTAATGAAAACATTGAATCTGGTTCTAAACTGGTTCTAGTATGAAGGCGAGCAGGACAACTAGCCGTCCACTGGAAAAGCAACATGCAAAACAAAGAGTTAAGTGAAGCTGTAAGCAAGCTCACATACAGTCCTCACATATTTTAAACTGCACCACATCCTGCACTTCTAAAATTGCTCAGTTTAGCGAGCTAGCTAGCTAGCTGACTATCTGCTTATTATTACCTTGAAATGATGTGCTAGCTAGCTAACCTAACTAGTCTAGCAATAGATGCCTCTACTCTCATGACACCTTAAGGCAAAATCGGTCTTCCGATTCAAATCAGTTTTTTTTACACCCCTAATAATTAAGGTCCCACACAATAAGCAGGGACACTATGATTTAACATGTACTATAGAAACTCCAGACAGCAGCAGGACTTGTAGGAGACTGAGATTTTGGTTCAGATTCCTCTGTAGGTATGATGGTCATCATTATTAAAACTGATTCTGCTGGACATCAGCACTTCTTATTACACTTTTTGTTACTTTTCATAGTATAATGTTTCATAGTAAATCACTTTTGATAGTAAATTTGATTTCTGCATTCCTTTAAATATGCCACAGTTCATACTCAGGTCTTTGGCACTGTTTACAATTCCTGGTCTTTGTCATTTCTGCAGTCGGGACAAAGGCAGCTGCAAGAGCTACTCAGACACATGCCACACCTCTGATAAAGGAAAAGGGCGGGGCTCCACCGCTGTAGCCAATGGGACAGCTATTTCGATTATCACGTACAAGCATGTTGCCTTTGGGTTTATTAACTGATGGATGTATTCATATAGGAGGCAACTAGTCAGTTGTTCTTTGTTTTAGTAATCACTGGCTTGCCAATGTTGTATTAAATCAGTGTGTCTAACCATTTGATGTCCATTACAGTGCTGACAACTTAGCATTTCAGATTTGTTCATTGTTCAAGTCAGAAACGGCAATGACAGATGGCAACGAGAGAAGGTTTTGGTGTTTCCTAAGAAACCAGGGAGTAGCAGAGAAAATCTTTTTAAAAATGAGACATTCAAGATGGTGTAAGTAACCATGGAGCTTGCCATGCCATTCAAAATGCTCAGTTAGGAATAATGCAATGTCTAAGAGGTCTGACTTATGTTTACATCTGTATAAAAGCTTAGATCTGAGAGTCTTTCTCAGTGTGCAAATACTAATGAAAATACCATCTATGCTGCTCAGTGACAAGACTTCACTGTGACTTCATCCCCACAAGACAAGATCCTTAACCACCATGCCACGGCTGCCCCCAACTGAGCGTTTGTATAATACACCTGAGGAAAATGTCACCCGATTCACCTGTAGGAACATATGAGTCTCCTGTTGTGTCTGGTGTTGAGGCCACATCCTGCCGCAGCTTCTTCATAATAACTTCTATTTTGAGATTGTGCACATAGTTGATGGGAGCACACATAAATATATCCTTAAGACCAGTGAGGAGAAAGTCTATATACTACACTCTAAAAAAGGCTGGGTTAAAAGCAACCCAGAACTGGGTCCAATATGGACAAAACCATCATAGGTTACTCCAACCCATCTGTAGTGGGTTAACAGTTTGACTCATTGGGCTGTGTTGTGGATATGTACCCAACTATATGGTAAAAACAACTTGTTGAACTACTGGTTGAAAATGTAAAATAATAGTATCTCAGAAAAAATACATAAACTCAGCATATAAACTACTACTGTGGAAATTAGCTAACAAAATTAGCCAAAATCTCAATTCAACATTTGGGTAGTAAATATTAATAACAAGTAATGGATCGTTGCTGACTTTACTCAAATAATCTCACGTGAGTTTGAATATCAGATTTCACTGCAAGTGAATGACTGATAACAACAACGGACAATTAGATCATTAGAAACAGTCCAAAAACATGGAGATCAGGTGAATTGGCTATGCTAAAAATTACCTTGGTGTGTGTAGGTCTGTGTATACATGTATATGTGTGTATGTATGCCCAGATATGGTTGGCACTCTGTCCTGGGTGATCCCCTTAGTGCTCGATGCAGTCCTCCAGGTGGACGGTCGTTTCCGGTTGAGAGTACGCTGTGCGCGACTGGCTGCCGCTTCTCACCGGAGTGTCTGAATATGAAGTGTGTCAATTGTAAAGTGTCCTTGGTTGTCTAGAAAGGTGCTATATAAGTATAATGTGTATGTATGTATTATAACATACAGTTGACAATTCTTTGCTGGCTTCTAACCTTCATATTTAGAGTTTCATGTTCTTGCATTGTTATGTTTTCATGTCTTAGTAACAGGAAATGACATAACTGTTCAGACACTCCTGTGTTGGTCTGGTTTTTTTTTTAATTATTATTATTATTATTATTTATTTAATAGTTTATTTGACAGGGACGGTGTACATTAATTAGCATTACTGTAAATGCAACCGGAATTAGCCAAAAGGCTATTTTTCATCCGTTGTCCCTGGACAGATCTTAAAATTGTCTACCTAAAAAACCTAAAAAATAACAACAATAAGATGATTAGAAAGAAAAATGCAATATAAAAAACAATAAAACTCAAAACTCAATTTCTCAAAAACCTTTAGTTTATCTTGCAGTATCTCTCTGTATTTTGTACTATTCGTCCATCCTTCTCTATAAGATGCCCAGTCTTCACTGACTAAAAGCATCCCCCACAATATGATGCTGTCACTGGAGCTGATGCTGCAGTAATATGGTCCCTCATATATTCAGCTTACGATTGTATATTAAAAGTTGCCATAAGATGGCGCCACTTCATTATTATTCTTTTGACAGCAACTGTTTGTGACTCATTAAATGATTTTATTATGGCTAGTTAAAAGATTTTACATTTACATTTTGAACACTCACAGTATGTAACTGTGGCATTGAGAGTAATCACTGCTGGGTATGTGAGCTGATGTTAAAAAATAAGAGATCATGTCTAATGATGAAATAGAATGTAACTCTGTTTCTAGGTATGAAATTGGAACAAAAAATGAATGTGGTATCTTTCCGGTACATTATTTTGGACTCTTGAAAGCCATGCGAGAGAACCAGCTCATTTAATTCTATTAATTGATTCAATTAACCGAAGTAATTGAACTTTGCCCACTCCTGAGTAGTATCTATTGCCTTTCAACTTCCTGTGTAAAATAGCCCAATTAACCTATTAATGAGAATATGGAAACGTGTCTGCAGCCCTGAACAAATCTGAATCACTATTCTGAACATTCAAATGCTCAACTGATCTCATTTGGGTGCTTAATACAGTGTTCTCACAAATGTTACACGTGATTGAAGTAACACTCCCACAGTTTCCTGTCTGTTTCTGAGTGTTTACAGAAAGAGACAGCCTCAAGTGCTGATCATATCCGTTTACCACAAAACTAACAGTGACTGCCTTTGAGCGAGTGTTTCCCAACATGTCCAACATCAGCGACTGCAACCTGACCCATTTTAGGTATCCTCTCTTCAGAATCACCTACAGCGTGGTACTGGCTCTGGGACTTCCACTGAATGCTGTTGCTCTTTGGATGTTTGTGCACCGTCTAGGCTTGAGGAAGTCTGTCCCAGTCATCTACATGACCAACCTGGCCTTGTCTGACCTCCTCTTCACGCTGTCGTTGCCTTTGCGCATTGTCTACTTCTCCACAGGTGAGTGGACGCTGGGGGACGTGGCCTGCATGATCCCAGGTACGCTCTTCTCTGTCAACCTCTACTCCAGCTCCATCTTCATCATGCTGGTCAGTGTGGACCGCATGCTGGCCGTAGCATACCCATTACGTTCCCGTTCCGTCCGCACCATCACAGTGGCCTGGACCACCTGCCTGACTGTGTGGCTGATCATTGGTGCGCTATCTGTACCTGTGGCCCTCAACCACCGAACCAACAATGACTCTTCTTGTGAAGTTTCACGCTGCTTTGAGTTCTACAGCCAACAGAACTGGCATACCGGCTTCTACATTCTTTGCACAGTGACAGCGGTAGGGATTGTAATACCCTTTTGTGTCATCGTAGGCTGCACTATAGTGGTCATCTGGCAGCTTCGGGGCATAGTGGAATCTTCTTCGATGTCCAACTCTTCTTCTCAAGTCAGCATCAAGATGGTATGGCTCCTTCTGTCCAACCTTCTGATCTATGCCATCTGCTTCATACCATTCCATGTGGTCTTCATTCTCTATGCCCTGTTTAAGCTAAACTATCTGCAGTACAACTTCTTGGACATTCAGACGGTCACCATGTGCCTGGCAAGCACCAACAGCTGTTTGGATCCACTGGTCTACTACTTTAGCACCAAAAGCCTGAAAGGCAAAAACTCTTTAGATTCACAAAAATTAAAAGAACAGAGGACATCCCATTCCTACGTCACTCTTCCCTTGAGAGGATTCTCAGGCTGATCAATGGTGTGAACTCAGCAGAAATTAGAAGAATCTGTCATGGACTTGCAGGGATTATATTATAACTTGAGAAGCTACACGTTCAACATTGTTTGTAACTATGAACATTTCAGTATTCCAGGACATCCATAGAAAGACCAGGAACATCACTGTTCCACCAATGAAAAAAGTCCTGCATTTGTCATTACATGTAAGAGTCTATTCTTTGTTTGTTTGAAGATGATCATTATATACAGATGAATAATTGTTTATGTTCAAAATGCCAAAGTCTGTAGAAAGAAAGAAGATTAGTTTTCAATGTGTAGTGAGAGTGTGTAATGTTAAATTAAAGATATTTTCCAGATATTTGTAAGCTAGGACTTTGGGCAGGAAATGGATAAGACTACATTGTTTTTTAACTTTTTTACATTTCTGTACTTGAAGAGGTTTTCATAGGCAAAAAAAACCTAAAATGTAATTATTTTGTGCATTAATACATCAGCAAAGACGTAAGTAGAACTAAACTTTTAAGTAGACGTAAAAAAAATTATTTTAGTTCATTACTATGCTAGTGGAACTAAGTAAGAAACATTTTAGAATACAAACTAAATTATTAACGTATGAGAAACTAATTAGTATCATGTCTGTTAAATTAGGTCACAACTCTGATCTTGATGTTGATCTTGATGTTGATCTTGATGTTGATGTTGAGTTGTCTCACCCACAACTTTCCATGACAACACACACTTTTATTTCTGAAGAAAACACTACATTTAGCTGTTTTGAGACTATAATAACATCCACAATTGTTGTTAAAGATACTCAGTCTTCTGTGGTAGAAGGGTGAGGCAGGACAGTGCAAGCACTTTTTTGAAAATGTGCTAAACACTTAAAGCTAAAGTCTATGTCCTCAATGTCAACAATGTATAAAAGTGAAAAAAATAAAATAAAATAAACATAAAAGCAATACACTCTTAAACGAGAATGTGTTGTAAATGGCTTTATATGGAAACCTTTTGAAAATGGTTCTCTAGCACCAAAAAGGCTTCCTGTACTATAACAAGCTTAACATCGTAACTACAGCAGAACCCTTTTGGGGGCTATATAGAACCATTTTCTAAAATGTTCTACACAGAAGCTTCTACAACAGATTCCCCATCAATCTGAAGAACCCTTTCACCATGCAAAGAACCCTTTGCCCTCGAGGACGGTTCTTTGAGTGGTCATGGTTCTATTTAAAACCATTTTTTTTTACTACAGAACACTTTAAGGACCAACTTTTTAAGAGTGTACCTCAGCCTTCTACTATAGAAGTTTGAGTATCTGGAGCAGCAACAATTGTAGATGTGATTGTAGGCTTTAAATGACTGGAATAAAGAAGTTTCTTCAAAAATAAGTGTGTTGGGAGACCCCAAAGTAGTCATGCATACAGCATTTCTTCTTATGTAATAATAACTGCCACTGGCATCAAAACCACAGAGCATGTGGTTATCTTCTGAATCTGCTTGTTTTACAGTTACGCTGCAAAATATGTGGCTACAACATATGTGGCACGAACTCTGTGCTTCTTCTTCATCTTGTATTTTTTATTTTTTTATACTTTATTTGTTTGTAACACAAAAACTTGTTAAGACTCCCTTCAAATTTTCTATTTGTCTTGTTCAGTTACTTGCTGGTATAGTTCATAAGCATTGCAGTTACATTTGTGATGTTAGCAGCTAGCAATGCTGATGCAACTCAAATCTGTTTTTGCCATCGAACCATCCCACAGATGTGAAACCTCTGTATTATTCACAAGTATACTGGGGAAGCCTTAAACAGCATTGCGACTAATAGGTCACTGATTCAATCCCACTGATTCAAGCTCACTGACAAGAGTTTCTCGACCAAGGCTCCTAAACCCCCCCCAACTGCTCCACAGCTCAAGTGTACTCCATGTAGAGCTCAGATGTAGAGTTCAGATTTCTCTCTGTGTAAACATGTTGGTCAATGATTGTGCACCTATTCAATACAGTAATATACTAATAGTGTAATTATTAATATTATAATAATTATTGTGGCCAGTCATTCATTGAGACATCAGCCAAATCTGAGCAGATGCAAAGTAAGGTTGGGGTGCTGTTGTTACTCTTTTTTTTTATCTTTTCCTGTCACGTTTCAGTTTTTTTCTGGTTTGTTCATGCACCACTGCTCCATATCATATGTTCTTCCTCTTACATTTTTTTTTGTTTTTATTTTACCCCTGAATGTATTTTTAGTGGCCAATTAGTTCATCCCTTTTATCAACTCTATCACTATCAATTGCAATGTCTCTTGTGAAGCTCAGAGGATGGATCGCCCAGCAGGTGCCCGAGTCAGTCAACATTGTTTATAGTGCTGAAGAAGGAGCCGTCTTACTCACCTGAATAGAGCATCGACAATTTTGCTCTCTTGGGCCCTGGCTGCCAATGGCAAGCAGCATGACCTGGATTTGAACTCATAATCCTTAGATTATACTGACAGTACCTTAGACCGCTGAGCCCACTGAGCCACACAGGGCACCAGTCAGAATTGTTCTTCTTCAGTAGAGATTGATTTGACTGATTGAACATATTGTTTAAGTATTACAGACTTTTAAGTCAACACAATATATTGTTGATCAAATTCTTCTTTAACTTTTACTATGTTTGTGACTGTTTATTTGTCAACAAGTGAGCCCTTCCACTTAAAAACATAAATTTACCACATTCCCTTTCATTTTGGTTGTACTTTTGTACATTAATAAGCTACAAGTGTTTATTAAAAGTTACTGAAACTCATTTTTATAAAACTTTTCTGTTTGAGAGCTTTTGAACTATAATTCTTTTAATCTCTGAGTCTGTCTTAGTAGTGTTTTAAACAATTATTTTATTTATTTTATTTTACTTTTTTAATCATACATCTTTAATTTGTAGCACTTTGAGATTTCCCAAAAACATTATTATTATTATTATTATTATTATTATTATTATTATTATTATTATTATTATTATTATTATTATTATTATTATTATTGCAAAAGCTTTATCAAAAAATACAAATGCCACATCTTTTTTTAGTCCAATGGCTAAAATATTTGTGTTCTTGACCTGTTTCTGCTGTGGTCTTCTAATGACAATAAATAACAGCAAAGCCACTGTGATACTTCTTGTTTTTGCTTTGTGTACAGTAACTAATAGTAACAGTAACAAACCAGTAAAGAGTTACAAACAGAAGGCTACTGAAAAAACAATAGAAATACTTCTGTAGGGAAGTGTAGCAACGGATGGAAGAGACAGAAAAAGCTCGGTTAGAAAAGGAAAAGGTGTGTCAAAATATAAAATTTGCAAGATCTAACCGAAAGATAAGAGAGTGATGAAGTTGATCTGCTGCAGAACTCTAAACAGCAAAACATCTTATATCTACTCATAAATGTGATACATCCACATACTCCAGGAGCTAGTTTTTAGACACGTTACAGTACATTTATAATCAACAGTACAACACAAAAAAGGCTTCACATTTTACTTTACATACACTCTTAAAAAAGATGGTTCTTCAAGGGTCCTTTAGTACAGAAAATGGTTCTATATAGAATCATGAACACTCAAAGAACCCAATGGTTCTTTGTATAATGAAAGTGTTCTTCAGATTGATGAGGAGAGTGTTGTAGATGGTTCTATACAAAACCATTTTGAAAATGGTTCTATATAGCCCCCAATAAAGTTCTGCTGTACTTATGATGTCAAGCTTGTAATAATAGAGGAAGCTAGAACCATTTTCAACAACCTTCTATACATAACCATATATAGTACATTCCTCATCAATCTGAAGAACCCTTTCATTGCCCTTTCTGTTCTTTAACTGTTCCTGATTCCCAGTAGAACCATTTCCAAAAGGCTTCTGTAAAGAACCATCTACAAAACATTAATCTGAAGAACCCTTTCACCAGCAAAATAACATTTATCCACAAAAAGGGTTCTTTGAGTATTCATGGTCATATATAGAACTATTATCTTTATGACCCGTGAAGAACCATATTTTTTAAGAGTGTGTTGTGAATATACAATATGACAATGTTCCTTTTTGAAGAAATTATTTTCACATTTTTCTGAGATGCTCTGTGTGTACAGTACCAGTCAAAAGTACCTTCTGGACATTCAGAGGTTTTTCATTATTTAAAAAAGTTTTGCATTGTAGATTAATACTTAAGACATCCCAGCTATGAAGAAATATTCAATTATTTAGTAAACAAAAAAGTGTTAAACAAACCAAAGTATGTTTCATATTGTAACTTCCCCTTTTGTGGACCATTTTAGTATGAATGTATAAAAAGTTGAAGAAGCAGCAACACCTCCAAATAAGCAAATAAAGTAAGTTATACATCAGTGCAGTTGTGCAATGTTTGCAGGTTTAAGCTATAGATCAAGTTAGCTTAATGACGAATCAGCAGAATAATTTATAAATCATAAATATTTATAAATGATGTAATAAATGATCTCTTGATTTTATGCCTGACACAGGAAAAAAGTCTGATGTGACATGTAAACGAAGTTGACATACAAAATAAAATGCAAAAACAGCTTTTTGAATACAGTAAATAAATACAATGACATACTGTACATACATATATACAGCACTTTAGCTCCACCCATTCACACTGAGATATAAGGATGCTTTTAGTCTGGACTACTTTCTCAAAGCAGAATACAGCACAGCCAATTAGAATATATTTATATATTTGTCTTACAGCTACACTAATGTTTATTTACCAAAAATAATTTTTTTTATCATTTTTGGGTCATAAACCCAAGAATATTGTAGTATATTGGGTTCACTGGAGTGTTTTTATCAGTAATACTGAAATATTAACTTAATATACACTACCAGTCAAAATATTTGGACACACTTTCAGTGGTTTTTCATGATTTAAAAATGTTCTGCATTGTAGATTAATGCTAAAGTCATATAAACTATGAATAAACACATATGTAATTATTTAGTAAATAAAACTGTGTTAAACAAACCAGAATATGTTTTATATTTTACATTCTTCACAGTAGGCACCTCTTGCTTAGATGGCAGGTTTCTCAGTCAGCTTTATGAGGTAGTCACCTGGAATGACTTTCAGTTAACAGCTGTGTCTTGTATAGAGTGCATTACTTGCATTTTTCACCCCCTTAATGTGTTTGAGATCATCAGTTGTATGGATTCTGTTTTTAAAGCTGTTTTGTTGCTCAGAACAGTTATATCAGATTGTTTAATCACTGATGGCTGTGAAGTTTTTTTCAGTGAATCCTTACTGATGAAATATCACAAAATGTGATCTAGCAAATGATCTGTAATGTCGATTTGTAACAGAAGTGTTTTGTTAGAGACAAAGGTTGCATGAAAATATCTCAGGGACATTTCTTAGCAATAGCATTTGTGCAATGCAAACTCAGTATTTGTTAAATATATTACACAGGCACAGTTTTCAAAAAGCTCATTTTTAACTGAATGTGTCAGTTAAAGAAAGGTCTGTCAGCACTGTAGATCAGCAGACATCAGCACATTGTACTTGTTTTTGGTCAACATAGGGCTCTGACTGCTGCTATCTCCTAACCACTTCTACTATATGCTCACCTAGTTTTAGACAATACTGCTGTGCAAAATTCAGACAGAAACCATCAAATTTCAAGTGAATTCACAACATCACCACAAATGTCTTTTAAAGACACAAACACATGGATTAAAAATGTCGGGTTTAAGACTTGAATCATACTAGCAGGTGATAGGTAGACTCTGTTTTGTAGAGGCATAAAATCTACTTGATTGTAGGCTGCTAACATTGTTTCCATTGTTTTGCACAGCTTCACTCACCATGGTAGGCTTGGTATGATTTTCTGACATGGTTAACAGACTTACTATCACCATAGTTTCTTACAGTACAGTTCATTGGTCAAACTACATAAAACTTGAACTGATGTTTTATTTCATAGATAAAAACATTGGATAATATAGCTCTCCCGTTATCTTCAAATTTACTAATATCTTTTATTTTTGTGGTCAATTTAACCACAACAATTTAAACTTCCAGAAAATGTTAATACAGTGAATCCTCAGTTTTTGTCATTAATCTGTTCTAAAGTGCCTGATGAAAACTGAAAAGAACGATAACTGAAGCCATATTTCTCATTAGAAATAATTAATTAACCTGTTCCAGACACTCCAAAAAAATCATTTTATATAGATTAACTATAGTTTTACATACAGAGAACAATGAGAAATAAATACAAAAGACTAATGAAATGGATAAATAAACATTTAACATCACTCTTAAGGTTTTCGCTCTGTTTTACAGTGTGCTGGTGCAATCCAGCCAGCAACTTGTATTTTGTACACCTATTCTCAGGGTTCTCTATTAGTTTGCACAACCATTTTCAGGCGTTAGCACTGCGTGCCATTTCTTTAGTGTGATGTGTTTCAGTTGGTTTTTATTGTTATCAGCGATAAACAATAAGACACAAAGCCAGAGAAACAACGAAAAACAAAGCCAGAGTGAAGGCCGAACATGTCGGTGGATTCTTTGTTTTAGTTAAATTAGCGCCAGTCACATGGGCACACTAACAAAAACCAGACAGATGAAAGATAACTGGGACAAAATTTCCCTGTAAAATAATTAGACGATAACCAGGGCAAATAATATCTGAGGTTCCACTGTAATTAAAATTGTTACCCAAGTTCATGTCACATATTTTGTACTTTATGTTGGTTTGTTGGCTACTTAAGTAGCCTTAAATAAAACAACCCTCCACCCATGCAGAATTCCTGTTATATGACTATGGAGAAATATGCAGATTACCATAAAATCTCATTGTTTGACCTAAAATTGAAATATTAGATGGTTTTCTTGTTTTAATTGCTTTATATTATTTCTAAGTACAAGTATTTTCTATCTATAAAATTTGAAATGAAAACAATTTCTGTTATCAAGAATAGTAACATGTATTATGTTTGGGGTCCAATTTGAGTTTATCCTTTTATCCTAGAACATCCTTTTTGACTGATGCTGTTATGAAGAGCTCAGATGCTAATTTTATGTCTTGGACATGGCTGACAGTGTATCTGGTGGGGCCGGGAACCATTTTGATGACATTAGCAGCAATAAGTCTACCCTGTTGTGCAAAAGTGGGGGGACAGACCATAATAACTGGAAAGTGGTACTTGCTGGTGGTTGAGGATGAGCAACACTGGGTCTCTTTCAGGCACGTGCAGGGGGGGGGGGGGGGGGCCCCTTTCGCACTTTCTGCCCAAAGTGCCCTTTTGTGAAAAGGTTTTTTTTATTATATATATATATATATATATACATACATACATACACGTGTCTGTGTAAACGTCTGTCTGTGTGGCCCAAAATAATAATGAAAATAAATAATAACAAAATAATAATAATAATTTAGATCTACCCTCGGTCGGTCACATGATCCACATAGACGTGCCCTCATATGCGTGGCCTGACTGCCCTAAGATCACGTGCCCAGACGACGTGCCCTGCAGCTAGGCTGCTAGATACAGAGAGAGCACAACTGTCTGACGTCAAAACAGGCTCAGT
This sequence comes from Crenuchus spilurus, assembly GCA_036984385.1. Classification (NCBI taxonomy): domain Eukaryota; kingdom Metazoa; phylum Chordata; class Actinopteri; order Characiformes; family Crenuchidae; genus Crenuchus; species Crenuchus spilurus. Next base: position 21,002 of record BRDA01029102.1, on the reverse strand, counting down.
AAACGTAAAACAGGTATTGTAAATGTGAGTTTTAAGTATCGTAAATGTAAATCTGTAAATGAAACTGTAAAATCGTAAATTAAAAACAATCATAAACGAAAAATACTGGTTGTAAATGTAATACTTATTACACTTTCACTTCTCATTTTTATTTTTCACTTCACAAGTTGTTTACCATTCACTTCAGCTGAAAAGAAACCCCAAAGTTTTACGAATTGCATTAAATCAGAGTCGTTTTTGGTGAAGGATGAGAACTTTTGCACTTTATCGTTTTATTAAATTTATGTTTATTTGACTTACATAGATGGTGGGAAGCAGATCTGCTTAAGCAGCAGCAGGGTTGCCAGGTCCCCAAAAAGCTCCATCTCGTCGTCTGACATAAAGCGCCCTCCTTATACAGCCTGACACCAGCCTAAATTCTAGAGCGTCCAATCACAGATATTATTGTTAGCATTATTAATTTTATTATTAGTAGTAGTAAATATAATGTAAGAAGAACATACCTCCCTTATTGCTTTTCTTGGCATTTAAAATATCCCCTTTTCTCTACTCTAAATTTATAAATTAACACTATTATAGTTAAATTAACACTGAGAGTGTCAAAATGTAACACTCTCAGTGTTAATTTAACTCTAATAGTGTTGATTTAACACTGGCAGATTTACTGTGTATGTTCAGATTCCATTCCAATAAGATATCTAATACTAGTAAGTCTACCCCAATGCTCTTCACACTCAGTTGTTCACTGCCATTTAACTGCTTGTGTACACCACAGTCATAGCCATAAAAACACTTATAGTAACAGACATTTTGAGCATATAACTGTGATGTTAAAACCATAAGGAGTTAAAAGGTAGTAGAGACCTGGCAACCCTGCTGCTGCTTAACGCAGTTCTGCTCACCACTGTCTATGTAAGTCCACCCTTTAGTAAGTAATCTTGCAAAGTGCAGAAGTTCTCATCCTTCACCAAAAGTGACTCTGATTTAATGCAATTCATAAAACTTTATCCAGAAATGATGTGCTTAAACGCATGGGCGGTACAAATCAGGCAGTGTAAAACAGATCGGGTAGTGACACCCTCTCATTTTGTGGGGTTTGTTTCTGAGTGAAGTGATGTTGTAATATCCCAACCCTCTAGCCAGAGTGTAGAGCCCCACCCCCATCAAAAAAGGGTCAAAAATACATTTATTGTAACCGTAACTTGTGAAGTGAAAAATAAAAATGAGAAGCGAAAAATGTAAGTATTACATTTACAACCAGTATTTTTCATTTATGATTGTTTTTAATTTACAATTTTACAGTTTAATTTACAGATTTACATTTACGATACTTAAAACTTATGTTTACCATACCTGTTTTATGTTTACGCTTAAGCTGAGCCTGTTATGACGCAATACAACTGACGGTCCAGTGAGTAGGTTTTGCAGTGGTATTTGTGCACGCCACGGTGTATTCATGCAAGATGACTGACGAAGTTAGTGAAGTGAGCAGCATCCCGTGTGCATCTGACTCTGCACACACTCTCATAAGTTATAGCCGCTAATGAAGCACACAGTGGGCTGTCAGCCTCTCCAATCTGCCTTGAAGCCAACCCAGAGAGGAATAGGGTAAAGGGTTTCAGATTCTGGGGTAAAATGTACCAAAAGTAAACCTCTTCTCCATAATTGGCTCTCTGAAGCACCAACAGCACCCCAGGAAAAGCCATGAACCAATCAGCAATTATGCAAAAAAAGATTAAGGGGATATTAAATACTGGGCAGAGAAACGAAAACATTCAGAAGAGAGAGTGGAGTTTACTTCCCTAATCTCACACACTCTCGAACCGTTTTACCAACCAAGTTCCCCATGGTTTGAGGGGGCTGCCGGCCTGTATATATGGCTTCTTTTTGTTTCTATGTTTCTTTTGTCATGGGCAAAGTGCATCAGAGAGATGTATAATTGATGTGTATATTATATATTATAATTATATGCATAATTTTACTGTCAAGTGAGCTGCAGTGTTTTTCCTACATGTCAATGAGGCAGGTTATTTCACTAAAACTATGCAATGTACATGCTCATTCGCATAATTTTGGACTATATTAGTATAAACACAACAATAAAAATTAATTTGAAGAATTTGAATTGTGATTTTCTCAACCTCTCATTTAAACAAATCAGAACTTGTTTATAACATTTGTATACACACAAATTAAATATAATATGCATAAATATAAAATATGTAACTTTTATAACCTTCCATTCTTTATGAATCAACCTGTTATATTGTAAAGTATGTTTCTGTATGGTGTTTCAAATTCGTGCTCCATGTGCCCCCTTTTGACTTTGAGCACCTGCCCCTCCAAAGGTCTCTGCACGGCCCTTGTCTCTTTCCCATCAGAAGAGGATGCTTCATAATCCTCTGTCTCAGACACATTGTCCTCTGTCTCAGACACATCATCCTCTGTCTCAGACATAGTGTCCTCTGTCTCAGACACATCGTTCTCTGTCTCAGACACATCGTCCTCTGTTTCAGACACATCATCCTCTGTCTCAGACATAGTGTCCTCTGTCTCAGACACATCGTCCTCTGTCTCAGACACATCGTCGTCTGTCTCAGACACATCATCCTCTGTCTCAGACATAGTGTCCTCTGTCTCAGACACATCATCCACTGTCTCAGACACATCATCCTCTGTCTCAGACACATCGTCCTCTGTCTCAGACACAGTTTCCTCTGTCTCAGACAGTTTCCTCTGTCTCAGACACATGCTCCTCTGTCTCAGACACATCATCCTCTGTCTCAGACACATCGTCCTCTGTCTCAGACACAGTCTCCACTGTCTCAGACACATCATCCTCTGTTTCAGACCCAGTCTCCTCTGTCTCAGACACAGTCTCCTCTGTTTCAGACACATCATCCTCTGTTACAGACAGTGTCATCTGTCTCAGATACATGCTTCTCTGTCTCAGACACATTTACTTTATTGGGTCTTATTTATTTTACAATGTATTACTTTTAATTATGCTATTAATTCATTCATTTCATGTTTTCCTATAAATACTGTGAAAGTTTGATTATGTTGTGATATCTTCATGTAAAATTTTGATATTTTGTCACTAAAACAGAAAGTGTTTTATAAATAAGGATTACAGTTGTTATTGATTATTTCAGACTCATTTTGCTGCCATTGTACATATTAACTGACAAGCTTCTCGAACACGATGGAGATGTGTTTAGTTATCTCTTTCCTGAAATATAAATTATTAATCTTGAGCATGTGTTTCACAACAATGAGCTGCTGTGAAATTGTAACTTCCCCTTTTGTGGACCACTTTAGTATGAATGCATAAAAAGTCAAAGAAGCAGCAACACCTCCAAATAAGCAAATAAAGTAAGTTATACATCAGCGCAGTTGTGCAAGGTTTGCAGGTTTAAGCTATAGATCAAGTTAGCTTAATGACGAATCAGCAGAACAATTTATAAATCATAAATATTTATAAATGATGTAATAAATGATCTCTTGATTTTATGCCTGACACAGGAAAAAAGTCTGATGTGACATATAAACGATGTTGATATACAAAATAAAATGCAAAAACAGCTTTTTGAATACAGTAAATAAATACAATGACATACTGTACATACATATATACAGCACTTTAGCTCCACCCATTCACACTGAGATATAAGGATGCTTGTAGTCTGGACTACTTTCTCAAAGCAGAATACAGCACAGCCAATTAGAATATATTTATATATTCGTCTTACAGCTACACTAATGTTTATTTACCAAAAATTATTTTTTAATCATTTTTGGGTCATAAACACAAATGTAATTATTTAGTAAACAAAACAGTTAAACAAACCAGAATATGTTTATATTTGACATTCTTCAGAGTAGGCACCTCTTGCTTAGATGCAGCTTTCTTGGCATTTTCTCAGTCAGCTTTATGAGGTAGTCACCTGGAATGGCTTTCAGTTAACAGCTGTGCCTCGTCAAGAGTTCATGACTTGCATTTCTTGCCCTTTTAATGTGTTTGAGACATCGGTTGTGTGTCTACTTTAAAGAATCTAAAATCTAAAACATATTTTGGTTTGTTTAGCACTTTTAATTTTGTATCTGTGTGTTCAGTCTCAACCTTCCTTTTGATTCCTTCATAGTCTGGATGACTTCAGTATTAATTTACAATGTAACGGGGAGAAAAAGCAAAAAAGAAAAACTTTGAATGAGTCCAAACTTTTGACTGGTACTGTATGATGTGCTGTTTCTAAGCAAGTAGAATTTGAATAAATTTGGACACTTTTGCACCTAAAGGACAAAGTAGGCACGTCGCGGTACAAATGTACTATACACTTACTTAACGAATAAGTTTAAGATGAACGAATCTTTGTCGTGTAGTATGTCATGGTCAGTTTTCAAACCTGAGTAAGTTTCAAAAAGAAAAAACGAAAAAGAGGG
>BRDA01029102.1:0-16549 GCA_036984385.1 Crenuchus spilurus | reverse complement strand
TTATTTATCAAAAATTATTTTTTAATCATTTTTGGGTCATAAACACAAATGTAATTATTTAGTAAACAAAACAGTTAAACAGACCAGAATATGTTTATATTTTACAGTCTTCACAGTAGGCACCTCTTGCTTAGATGCAGCTTTCTTGGCATTTTCTCAGTCAGCTTTATGAGGTAGTCACCTGGAATGACTTTCAGTTAACAGCTGTGCCTCGTCAAGAGTTCATGACTTGCATTTCTTGCCCTTTTAATGTGTTTGAGACATCAGTTGTGTGTCTACTTTAAAGAATCTAAAATCTAAAACATATTTTGGTTTGTTTAACTTTTAATTTTGTATCTGTGTGTTCAGTCTCAACCTTCCTTTTGATTCCTTCATAGTCTGGATGACTTCAGTATTAATTTACAATGTAACGGGAGAAAAAGCAAAAAAGAAAAACTTTGAATGAGTCCAAACTTTTGACTGGTACTGTATGATGTGCTGTTTCTAAGCAAGTAGAATTTGAATAAGCAATTCATTCACATATCATGTAAACATGGCGCTGCACGGATGAAACAGGAAATCCACGTTTTCACAGGTTTATTGGTAAGTAGTCATAATGCAAGCAGATTTCTTACATAAAGGAAGAAGCTAAATGGGGCTCATCACACTGAGCTTCTTTCAGAATCCCTTTCAATAGCAGCTACTTCGTTCCTGAACTAGAACCGTGCAGTATTTCCTTACTGTCGTAGAAAACGAGTAATGATACAGTAATGATTTGTGTATGAGCAAAACATGCAAAGTGGAACAGTCTGATTACAAAAGGCCTAAGGTATATGCATTGACAGTACAACTGGAGAGATTAGGATCCATCACTTTTAGGGTAAAACCACAGAAAAGTTTAGGACTTGAACATTTATATATACAGTACCCCAAGATTGTGGAGGTGGTAAGCTTTACCTAGTGTTATTGAAATGGTACGATACATAGGACTATCATTACAGTACGATAATACTGAACCATCAGTTATATATTCTGACCAGCAATAGCCAAAGGCCAGCTGGGAGACCATCTCTGCTAAACCATATCTTGCAGTCATTTGATTTTTTTCTAAAAACTTTATTCACAGATAAATCACAGAGACAAAAACGTACCAGTTCAGTAACGTAATCGAACATCATGAAAATGTCTGATGTTAACATATGAAATCCAAGATAAGAAAACTCTACATGCTCATATTGCTTAGAAGTCACATTGAAAACAACAAAACAAACAATGTCCGACTTAAATAACAGGCAATTAATTCATACATTAGTAAAACATGAGGTATCCTTTTTTGGCATTAAGACAATTTTCCAGTTCTGGATTTCTTTTCTAACACAGGGTAACATCAGTTGTAGTGCACAAGTAACTCATCGTACAGACCAAATAAACAAAACAGAACTAACAAACAAACAAGAAAGGAAGTCAGTGCATAGTGCATGCCACAGTTTTAAACTTAAAAAAGGAGTCAGAACTGTACAGTTAAATCCCAGAGAGATAGAACATCAGACATTTCTCAGACTGATCTTTCACATCTACATCTCAGGGTTCGTCTTCACATTCAGTTGGAAAAAAACAAACAAACAAAAAAAAATACACTTAAGTTGAAGTAATGATCAATATATACAGATAAATAACCAGGAAACTCAAACTGAACCCTTAATTATGATTCAGCCTGGGACATTAAGATACTGAAAAAAAGAAAAAATTATGATTCATCAAATAAATCAACACACTATGTACAGAGTAGACGAGCTGTAAAGTGCAATAAAAGCTAAACGCAGGGGGTGGGGTTTGGGTTTTGCTCAGTAGAGTTGGGAAGGCTGGGCCGGTCTGTTCAGGCTCGGTCGCAGATCAATGTCTCCACCACAAACGTGTTCTCAAAGTGACGGATGCTGTGGCATTTTCGGATGTCTCGCTTATCAATACCTACAGAAAGGACAGAAGAAAAACAAAGGTCAGTCAGTTTTCATTAAGTGATGACAGGAATTTTTGTATGCATACGCAAAAGATGTTCACGGAAAAAATGGCCGGATGGAGGAAAGAAGGAAAGGAAATGAATGAAAGCAAGAAGGGAAAAGAACAAAAGTGCAAATCCAAATGTGTTTTGTTTTATAAATCAACGTTCTATTCTTTATTCCTCTCGTTATGAAAAGGACTAAAAATAAACAGCCGTGGCTCATTTGAGGCGTGGATGTTTATTTTTATTCCTGAGCTCTGAGGATCAAATGCTGTCTAGCCAAACGCGTCATTCAGCCTGTCAACGAGGCACAATCTGTGCACTCATTCGAGGAAGGAGAATCCTCTGCGAGCCAAAAACTACAGCTCCTACGCTGCATCGCCCTCTCCACGGCTCACATCATTTCCTCCTCCCGTGCAGAACCCTACTTGGAGATGCTCGGCCTCGGCCGGTGAATCATCCACACATGGATTAATCACACGGTGGCTGGTGGCGTTAGTGCGCATCCCACACACACGCGCACTACGAAAGGACTACGCAGCACCAGCCTACACTCATTTCATCTCCGGGTTTCCTCTTACGCTGTCCATCTATGATGGAGGCGGTTTATGTGAGTCACGCAACAGGTTTACAGGCTGGAATATCATTAGGAAGTTTACAGGTACGGAGGGTAATCAAGTCACGCTTTCTCATTACAGGTCTCCTGCTGATCATGTATCTGCCCACACTGGCTGACCATTATACCTCGCAGACTATTGTGTGCCTCCACATACTGAGAACTATTGAATATTTGTCATTCCTTACTTTGTATTTTATCAAGGTTTAATGTTGAAGGTCTATCCTGCACTCGTGGCCTCGTATCACAGTGGAATAGATGGATGGATGAACAGATGGACTGCAGGGGAAATTATTTGTCTTAATCAAACCTCAGAGAACAGGAATGAGTTCTCCAGGAAATGGAAAGTATTTTAAAAGTACATCAACTCCATAATTCCAATCAATTTTGGATCATTTCCATTGGTCCATTTGTTATGAAATGTTCACACATTGTAAAGGACAGCTGGCATTTTGAAAGGGTGTACAAAAAAGAGAACAAAATGGATCTTTTGATCAGACAGCAACAATGTACTGCCAGTTCTTAACAGGAACTTGAAGAACTGTAATTTCACACAGAGACAGAATGAGAGCAGATGTACTCACGTCTGCGAGCGTTGCGGCGTTTCAGCCTGTAAGTCTCTTTCCCATAACACAGACGATGGATGAAGGGGCCAAGCTGGCGCATGTTCTTCACCCGGCCTGTCACCATCATCTCCTCCTGGACCAGATACGTCTGGGGCAGGTATGTCCCTCTCTGCACAACACAAAGAAAAAGAGTTTGAGTTAGCATTAGGAGACTTTAGTTCATCACATCAAACAGAGAAATGCATAAAAACTATATATTTTTTTTTCTTGTAAAAATAAACAAATTTAGGTAACATTTTATAATAATTTTAATTAATAGCTCATTAACTAATGATTAATAACTAAACAAATCATTAGTTCATGAGAATTTCATTAACTAATGATTTACTAATGATTTGTTAACATTTGCAAAATTGAGTACAATCATTAATAACTACATGAACATTTATTTGTTTATAAATTTTATAAAATTTGTTTCATGTTCAAATTCTCATGAACTAATGATTTATTCACAGTTATTAATCATTAGTTAATGGCTTATTAATGAAAGTTGTTATAAAGTGTTAGCCAAATTTAATTAGTTTCTAGATACTGAACTGGATCTAATTGGACATAACACCAAGCAACAGAGAGGAAAACTCATAGGCTTGATGTGTCATAGTCTTATTGACATGACAAGTTTCACTGACATGGATTAAGCCTAGTCCATCAGCCGATTTACCACTGAAAAGCCTTTCAAAAATTAAGCTTAAACTGTGCCAGGAAAGTGGATCTACACTTCTCAGATGATTCTTGTCATTTTTTCTCAAGGAAGAAAAATAAGACGTCTGAGCATTTCTCAGGTATTCATATAATCCCTATTCTTGTAAAAGGTTCTGTGTGAAGCTAGATGTGCAAAGAGCAGAAGGTGTGACTCAGGAAGAGACGCTCAATGTGAGATCTTTTTTATTTGATGTTAGCATAGAAGCATAAATTCCTTACCTTGACATTAACAAGCAACTCCCACAGGTTCCTGGGAGGCATGACGATGGTGGTGTTGAGCTCGATGACATAACACTTATCCAACGCAATGTCGTGATACGCAGTGAGGCCCTGAATTGATGAAAAATGCCACAAATTAGCCCAAAGTCTGACAATAAAAAATTCTGCACAATCCTGGGGTTCCAGCTAATTCTTTCTTCTTTGAAAGATGAAGCTATCACTTGCAGGTAAATCAATGTGATGGACGGTGTAGAAAGTTCTCATCCTTCCAAATATCACTTATATGTGTAATGTAATATAGGACACTTCATCTTTTTGAATTATGGACACTTTTTCAGTATATTCTAATTTTCTGAGATGCACAAGTATAGTCTTGTGTTGTGGGCAGAGAAAACACTAGAAAACCACACAGGAGAGATGATTGTGGACACTATATGTTAAATACATTATTTGGAGCTATTATGTGTTGGTGCACCTGGCTTCCATAAGTAGAGGTAAATAAGCAGAGCACTGCTTCCCCACATACCCTGTGGAAGTCGTGGATGATGTCAGCAGGGTCGCTTCCTCCAAAGTCAGGGACGGGAACGTTGATCTGCTCATAGTTCTCGTCCAAGTAAATGCCGACGTTCTCCTGCAGTTCCTGTCTCCCTAGCAACGGTGCGTACACCGAGTCCTCATACATCACCCGACAGTGGAACAGGCTGTCCTCAGGGATCTGTGCAGAGAAAGAGAAATAGAACATGTCTTTAAAAAGAACATGCAAAGGGCAGGAGAGAGAACGCAACTCTGACGAACACGCAGGGGACGGTGGAAATTAAGGAGAATGACTGACAGGGCATATTTTTACTTGTAGATACGGTTTCTGGCCTAGATTTTCCTTTTCTTTGCATGTCGTGAACATCAGCCCACCTTTTTTTTCAGCACATCTTAGTTAACAGTTTAAAAAAATGATTTGATATTATTTACTAATCACCTCATTTTTTGTCTCACCTGAGGCGTGACGTAGTAGCGATACACATAGACGGACACCATGATCAGTCCGGATGTGAAAATGACCAGGCCGAGGGTCAAGCAGCAGATGCCACTTACTGAAGACTTCTTAGGCCTGAGTGGGAGGACCAATTCATCCTGGTGGGACAAAGAAAAACTAGTTAACATGGCAAATATCAGGCTGCAAATGAATTTCCGTAAGTGGGTCTCCTTAACGAACCAGCACTAATAGGAGATTGAGGAACCAACCTCATCTTCCTAGACATTTTTATGAGTATCTTCATGAATAAACACTGGCATATGCATCCTCAAGATGCAGTCTAGCCATGCAGTCCAGTTCTTGTATTTCAGCTGGCTGATAAGACACTCCATCTTTCTTGGATCTCACCAGATAAGCTCTAGTGGCACACATTTTTCTCCCTCTGTGTATGTAACTCGATATTTCTCCATGTAACTGCCAAGAAGTGAGTCACGCAGCTCAGGAGGTGTCAGTGTTAGCAGCCCAGGAGTCCGCCCACAGTCTCTCAGCCGTGCAGCCATTCTGGTTCGGCCCACGCCGACTGCACTACTACAGCCAGCCCAGCAGACTGAGCTGCAATCTGACGCAGCCGTACTATTCAGCTACACACTGTACTTCCACAGGCCATATTTGTACAGCACTCTGTGTAAGGCAGATGGCGTGGGAGCCGGTGAGAGACTCTCCACGGCTATAGAGCAGAAAATACCACTGCTATAGTATCAAGGTAGATGAAGCAACGTCATTTCCGTTTCTTCATTCATCAACTGACTGAATGAGTGAAAAATAGTTGAAATTATAACATTGCGATGATGCATACTAGAGTATTTCTGCTGCTGGACTATAAACAGCTGTGGGTTCTCCATTATTTGAAACTTTCAGCCAGTTTGTATTGACAGATATGCATCTTGAACAGAACCTTGCAGGCAAGCATGCCCATGAGGTTGTCTATTAATAGCCTGGCTGAAAGGAGTCCATTTTAATCTGCGGTGAGTACAGACACCCTGTGGAGACTCTCATTGAATTCAGGCGTTACTCACTAACATACTACACTGCTTAAAAATAAAGGTGCAAATCAAACAATATCCCTACGAGGCTGCTCTAATCCATGACAGCAGCTAAATTATCCAGGTCTCTCTAGGGCAGCCTATGCTCATTGACCTGAGAGCTTCATCTGCAACATCATCCCTACAAAAGCCTTAACACTAGATGTTTCACCATTATAAATAAATGCTAGAATGATCACAATGACCGTCACATCGACAGAACATACACAGCCATTTTGTCCTCCATAAGCCTATAGTCTGGCTTATATCTGCAGATAATGATGTAATGTCAATGCAGGTTTTTTTGTGCATTGGTGGAAGCTTTTTTTTCCTTCCCATCGATCACAGACACCTGCCTAAATGATAAATGCCTAAATACACATCGACTTCCAGCATTTATCAGTCTGCAAGACTCAGCATCACTGCAAAGGTCTTTGTAACCTACTGTCAAATGTGGCCAGCTGGTGTCATTGCAGCACATTGCACTCGCTGTTTATAACCTTGATGCAGGCAGTAGCTTTACACTTAATAACAGTGTAATTAGATATTGATAAAAGGTTTTATATTGAGATGCAACATAATTATATATATATATATATATATATATATATATATATATATATATATATATATATATATATATATATATATTAATAAAGAAAAATATAAAGAAAAATATACCATACAATTAAACACAATTAAATTAATTAATTAAAATGTAGAATAATCTAAGAAAATAAATGCTTTTAAATATATATTTTAATTTTAAGTAATTAAAAATATACATAAAAATTGAGAAAAAATCCTCTGTTACCAATAGTTATTTTTGTGTTTTATTTTTTATATATAATTATACACATATATAAAGAAAATATACTCACTTGAGGGTAAGACATTACAATTTCTTCTTTGTCTCCATCGTTCTGCTTTTCTTGCTTCTGTACCGACACGGGCTGAAAAGAAATCTTCACCATTTTTCCTTTTCTCCCTCTTTTTTTCCCTCCGAGATCTTTGAGTGCTGTACTGACCGCAGACTCACGGTTCTGCTGAGCCGCTTAACCGAGAGCGCTCTTAAAGAGGATTCCCCCACTTCCGGCCCATTTCAAAGTAAGAGTCGTCCAATCATCACGCGCCGTCTATAAATAACGACTCGTATAAATATATCAGCTCTAGAGACTCGTTCAAGAAAAAGTAGACTATACTTTACACAGATACATCCTTCTAAAGTATAGTAAGAGCTTCACAGGTTAAAGTTACATCCGTACTTAAATTACAGCCATGGATCAAAAAGGGGGAGTGTGATTTTTATTTTTATTTTATTACATGATGTATACATCTAAAATATAGTTTGGCTATCAAGTCCTCTGTCAATAGCCTACACACTTTAATAATGTTTTCATGCTAAACCTGTTAAACCCTTCAGACCCACCTAATGGCAAGTGTCTAACTTTTAAAAAGTGGGACTGTGCGAGCCTATATAATAATAATAATAATAATAATAATTATTATTATTATTATTATTATTATTATTATTATTATTATTATTATTATTATTATTATTTATTATTATTATTATTAATGTTGTTGTTGTTGTTGTTTAACTTAAAGCATTGTTACTACCCAAATAAAAGTATTTTTCCCCACATAAGTAGTAAAAATGAAGTGCATCAAAAGTCAGAGATGTTTCCCGTGGCAAAATAATACAGATGCTATTTCAACCAAACATTACTTCTTTATTTAATTAGGTTTTATTAGTTGGATCAAAACATATGCATAGCAAATAAAATGCTTATGAAAACCTCAACCATGTACCACTAAAACAGGAAAAAATGTTTCTTTATGGAGAGATGATCTTAACATGATTTATCATCATAAAATATATCATCATAATATCCAGCTCTAGTCTCATGAATCTTGTACTGAAAAAGTTTATTTGCTTTATGTATATCACTAATGTCTGGGGTCTTCCTGAAGTTTAATTTTCCTGGAAAAGGATGTTTACAGATCACAGTAAATCATATTATTGTTATATATGGCATGGAAAAATATATAAAATAACACAGATTCAACTGGTGTCTGGCAATTTTTATCTTGCCTCTGCAATGAAAAAAACCAGAATCATAAAATACAGTGATAAAGCATGTTAATATAACAAAACTATATTCCTTTTGGAGAAGTTGTTTGATCAATTTAGGATTTTGGTATAGTGTGCATCTGTCGTTATTATCATTTATGTTGTTGTTTTTTTACATTTTCATAATAAATCTTGTTTTATATGTTTTATTACACATATCTTTTCCTCAGTGTCGTTTAATTCTCACTAAGAGTGCAAAATTATTTCAAGTTAAATGCCATCTGCAATGCCTCCACGAGCAAGAGACTTTTAAACTGAAATCCTCCTGAAATGGTTGTCTTCCGAGTCCTATTTTAGCCATTTACGATGAACTACGCATTCTGATTTGCATCAGCCCTCCGGAAGTCAATAAATAACCTGACATGCAATCATACTTTATATGGAAATATGGAATAATCAGAATCACTGTGAGGTGGCGTGTGAATCCATGAGATCCCAGATTATCCCGCTAATCAGAAGATAATACTGTGTCTGAGCCGCCGGGGATCATGAAGAGTCTATGAATATTTAGGTTTTTAGCCTAATAACTTATAATCTCGTTTGTTTAAAAAAAGACTGAGCGGAAAATGTGTTGGGTTACATATGATATATACAGCCAAGCTTGTGTTGGGTCCATTAAAAATAAAAAATGTCCTGGATTTGGAAAAAAAACCTAGGAATGAATAATTATCTGCAGTTTCTAATAATTATAATAAAGAATATTTAACTGCAATTTCTGATAAAGTATTTCTGATTCTGATTATCTATATATTCCAAACATTTTCACCTCCTATAATATGCCTTATAATAATACGCAGTGTTCGTTAGATATTATTAGAATTAATTAGACAATTACTGTAGGAACCTTATAGACATTATATTAGATCTGTGATATTTCTTATAAGCAGTTAGATATTCAGTAAAGGTTGGTGAGATGTGATGTCTAGTGTAGATATCTGGCAAACGTCTCTAGTTAAACTCGTTTGCATGATAAAGTCGATGACTTTCAATCGATTTTTAATAATGATTCATCTCGAAGTAGTTTTTTATGGCAGTAAATATGCACGAAGGATGATAAAAGGATGCTGAAGCTGAGCCTTGCGGGTTAAAAGCGCCAGCAGGGGGCGCGCTTACCCAGGAACACAGTAAAAGTGCAGGAGACTTAATCCTGCGCTCACGTGCACCACGGTGGAGGAGATTAGTGTTTAGAGGAGGAAGATATACACTGCGCAGAAAAAGTGAGGGATATTTGGCTTTTGGATGAAATTCATGGAAAACGTAAAATGTTCACGCCACAGTGATATTATATCATGAAAGTAGAGCCTTTAAGGAGAAGCATGCAATGGTGATTTCCTCTCAAATAATTCATTGAAACAAAAGCCAACAACAGTGATTAAGATTAACCAATGTGATATTTCACACAACGGAATTTGACCTCCGCATTTAACCCATTCGTGCAGTAAAACACACACACACACAAGACTGTGAGAATTTGAGCCTGAAGTGGTGGGCAGCCGTCCGGGAAGCAGTTAGGGGGCTAGGTGCCTTGCTCAAGGGCACTTCAGTCTTGTCTTGTCTGGGGATTGAACTAGCGACCTTCTGGTCACAACACCAGATCCTTACCACTTGGCCATGGCTGCCCCAGTGGTGGGTATACCCCAACAAAAAATGTCAATGTCTCAATAACGCATCAGTTACAGCTTGACGATGATGTCTCATGCTGTTCACAAGTCAACGTATTGCCTGCTGAGGTATGTCATCACGCTCTTCTTGAAGGGCGGCCGTCAGGTCATTGAGGTTCTGGGATACAGAGTTATGAGCCTCTACACGGCGACTCAGCTGATCCTATAGGTTTTCTGTGGGATTCAGGTCTGGAGAAAGTGCAGGACCCTCCATCTGAGGTACCTCAGTCTCCAGCATCTGTTCCCTAATAATGTGACCTTGATGAGCTTTAGCATTGTTGTCCATGAAGATGAAATGAGGCCTGTGTTGTTCATGCAGAGGCACAATGACTAGATTAATGATGTTATTAGAGTAGTATGGGCTTGTCACTGTACCATTCACACAGTGTAGAGCAATTCTGTATTGACTAGACACACTAATATCATCACCACCAAAGGCCTGTCTGGTGACTTCAGTGGCTGATGCATAGTGCTTTCCTTTACATCTGCAACATCGTTGGCTGCCATCATTTCTGCTCAGCCTGAATCAACATTCATCAGTGAACAGCACTGAGGCCCACTGGTCCCTTGTCCAGCGTTAATGCTCCCTGGCCCATGCAAAACGATGATGCCTGTGCCTGGTGGTGTGGTCAGGTGATCTAGCACACAGACCGCTCTGATGTAAATGGTTTTGACTGATGTAACACTTGGGTGCCTCTCACCTCTCTTAAATGTGCCTGGAGTTGTGTGGCATTCATCAACTGGTTCTGCAGAACACTGTTCATAATCAAGCAGGCATCAGTGTGAGATCTGGCCAAAGGACGTCCACTTCTATGTATTTCTGCAACTCTTCCAGTCTCTCTGTATCTATTGTATCGCTGAGGTACTGTTGATCAATTGTTAGGTGTTGTCTTGGTGTCATGATGTCAAAATGTGCTCAGCATGATGAGGAGGATTGTTTAAATACCAATTCTAATTTAACCAGGAAAGGTATTGGTTGATTCATGAATCAAACACCTGTTGTGAGTTTTGCTGTTAAGCTCATTGTTAGAGAAGCAAGTTGTGCAAAAAAGTATTGAAACATTGAACAGTTGGACATGTGCATTCAAAAGTTTAGAGATTTTTTAAAAATCAATAAGCATGAAGTGCTCTAAAATGTCCTGCTAGACAGCTGCACTGACTTTGGACTTGATATAACACAGTGGACCAACACCTGCAGATGACATGGCTCCCCAAACCATCACTGAAAGTAAATGTTGCATTTCATTTGGAAATCAAGGTCTTAGAGTCTAGACGAAGAGTGGAGAGACACACAATCCAAACTGCTTGAGGTTTAGTGTGAAGTTTCCACAATCAGGTTTGAGGAGCCAGGTCACCTGCTGGTGTTGGTCTATTGAGTTATATCAAGTCAGTGCAGCCGTCTACCAGGACATTTCAGAGCACTTCATGCTTCTTTCTGCTGACAAGCTTTATGGAGATGTGGATTTCAGTTTTTCAGCAGGGCTTGGCACCTGCCCACACTGCCAATACCTGGTTTAATAACCACAGAATCACTGTGCTGGGCAGTAAACTCACCTGACCTAAACCCCACAGAGAGTCTGAGCTATTGTCAAAAGGAAGATGAGAGACACCAGACCCAACAATGCAGATAAGCTGAAGGCCGCTATCAAAGCAACCTGGGCTTCCATACCACCTCAACAGTGCCACAGGCTGATCACCTCCATGCCACGCCAGACTGATGCAGTAATTCATGCAAAAGGAGCCCCGACCAAGTACTGAGTGTATATACAGTACTGTACGTAATGTTCAGTAGGCCAAAAAAATCATTTTTTGAGTTGGCCTTATATATTGTAATGTTTTGAAATTCTGACTTTTGGGTTTTCATTGGCTGTAGACCATAATCACCAATATTAAAAAATAAACACTTGAAATCACTCTGTATATAAGTTTCACTTTTTTGCATTGATTATTATTATTATTATTATTATTATTATTATTATTATTTCTACTACTACTAGTAGTAGTAGTAGTAGTAATCGTTTTAAATGCTGGTATACTGGTGAACCAGCACAATCACCATCTAAAGCAGCCCTAACCAGCATATACATACTGGTCTATGCTGTGTTTGTAGTACAGCTGTATATGTGTTGTATTTCTGTAGTACTGAAGTATAAGCAGTAGCAGGAGTAACAGTAGTAGCTGCATTGTTGTTTAGTAACTGTAAATGTGCACAGGCTGCTGTGGGCCAGACAGTGAGCAGTGTATCTCCTCAGGGCAGCTTGGTTTACAGAGGCCAAACAAAGGCGCGGCCGCTGATTGGTCAGTTCTCGTCGGAGTTCTCAGTCACGTGTCTGTTCTTCATTCACATGTAAATAAGAGGCCATAAATGCCCGGACTCCCTCCGCCTCGATCGTGTGTGTGTGTGGAGGTCGCTTTTGTTCCAGGCTGGTCTCGTCGACCATCTGTCCCTCTCAGAGTGAGTGTGAGGAGTTTCTTCTGTTTGTGAGCTCAGTAAACATGGCCCCGGCCTCCCGAAACTCTCGGAGTCAGGATGACTGTCACGGCATCAGAGACAGAAGGGTGAGACATTTTCCGGCCGTTTTAAAATGTTTATTTGTTGCTTGTGGACCTGTACAGGACTGTGCGTTGTCTCTTCTCCAGACCAGGAAGCCGTTGGTGGAGAAGAAGCGACGAGCTCGTATTAATGAGAGTTTACAGGAGCTGCGGCTGCTGCTCGCTGACTCGGACGTAAGTGAGCGCTCAGACTTTACCACAACTTTTAGAGCCACAAAAACAACCCTAATACACCCCACTGACGTCTTCTGTGTCACCCTCAGGCACAGACCAAGATGGAGAACGCAGAGGTGCTGGAAATGACTGTGAAACGTGTGGAGAGTATTCTACAAAACAGAGCTAAAGGTGAGCAACACTAGGCTAACACTTTGCCTTCATATTACAGTCACAGTTCAATGGAATATCACTGTTGGACGCGCGTGCTTCATTCAGCCAATCAGAAGCTGCCTTTTTTACACCGGAGATGACAGGCTAGTGTACGTCTAGTGCATTTCTGTTCACAATATTTCCAGTTTTTTAATTAAAAATGATCTAGTTGAATGCGTTGTTAATGTGTCATCACTTTGAAATGAAAGCATATGAGTTAAATAAGGCACAATTAATTAAATAATTAACTTAATTCATAGACCAGAATACTAATTTACTCAGAACTTCATTCTAATAATCTAGGATTCTGATGTTCGTAAGCTATAACTTACTTAGACAAACTTTTTGCAGAGCAAGTCCTCATAAAACCAAAATGGAGAGATTGCCATTTGAGTATTCATAAATTGATTATTGGTTTGTGTGTCTTCCTTAGCAGCTGACAGCGTAAACCGCGAGGCCAGCGAGCGCTTTGCAGCAGGCTACATCCAGTGCATGCACGAGGTCCACACCTTTGTGTCCAACTGTCCAGGCATTGATGCGGCTGTAGTAGCAGACCTGCTGAACCACCTGCTGGAGAGCATGCCTCTGAACAGTGAGCAGCGCTTCCAGGATGTGCTTACTGACCTGCTCGCCGACTCTGGCCACCATGGCCCTTGGCCAAGTGAGTCTCCTGCAGGGACTACATGTAGTGAAGCAGAAGGAGGAGGAAGCTCGTCTGACCTTTCTTCAGCCTCATCCAGCACATCCAGTGATGAACTCAGCTCAGATGGAGAGGACATGGAGAGCGAGCGTGGCCGTGGTGCGTCAAATGACCGGGATGCAAGAGATCTGCCCACCAGCTTCTACTCCAAGGCTATGTGGAGGCCCTGGTAGAGCTGAAGGGACGGCCTTCAACAATACTGGACCATGAGGGAGTGTGTACAATAACACAAGGCCATAGGCAGTTTGTGTAGGCCAGTGATTCCTACTTCTGTCATCACTCTTAATTCCAGAATTCTTCAA
The DNA here is from genome assembly GCA_036984385.1 of Crenuchus spilurus. Lineage (NCBI taxonomy): Eukaryota > Metazoa > Chordata > Actinopteri > Characiformes > Crenuchidae > Crenuchus > Crenuchus spilurus. Next base: position 2,640 of record BRDA01029102.1, on the reverse strand, counting down.
TTTCTTTAGGAATGGACCTAAAGTCAGGACACAGGGTTGAAAAGGACATGAATCAAGGAGAATTCCTACGGCCACACAGACAGCGAAGTCACTTAAACTGTAGGCTTATTATTCAGCTATTGATCTTAAAGGAATACTGCATCGTGCAAATGGATTTTTACCATGGACAATCATTTTGATGTATTTGTACTTAGTAAAACAGAAAACCTTCTGATTCAGAAACACTTAACAGCCAATGAACACTTGCTTCAGTTTCTGTTTTCCCTGTACCATTCAATAGCTGCTGAAAAGATCATTTTGGGGCTATATCTGGTATTTTGGGTTTTTGTGCTCAGGGAAAACGGCAAACTTTTGCAGTGCTTTTGGTATCCCCAGGACTGGAGTTGGGAAACACTGCACTATAGCACTGGGCAATAGATCATATATGTAGAAGATAACACTGGACCATAGGCCATGTAGCCTCTCTGTGCACAGCTATTGAAACTTAGCCCAGGACCTTTGGACATGTATTTTCCTCTGAGATTGTACCTGGGGATTAGAAGTGTCTATCAGTTGTTAAGTATTATATAAAGCTCTTCTTTGTGTAGCAAACACATCAGCCCAATAACACTGTAATATTGTTTTGTTTTGGATGTTTTATATATATTTCATCTTTGTATTTAAAAGTTTTGTACAAGCTAAATTAAGACCACACTATTATGATGAGGATTTTTTTGGAAGTGCTTATTTGTATCTTATTATTGTAGAAGTTGTAAATATTTCATTGTTGTAGATATCGACAAAGAATAGCAATAATAATAATATTAATCAATAAAAGATAGTAATTGCTCAAATATGGTCTCATCCTAATCTTGCTTTGAGATTTGATGATTTGTAGGATGCTAGTAAGTGTATTTTCATGTTAATTATTTTAGTAGGTGCATTTTCTTATCTAACAAAAAACAAAACGTATTCAACCTGGGCACTAATGGGGCTGATCACAGTTCATTTGAACAATTATGTCTGCTTTGCAATGTGAATTTTCATAATGTACGTTGAAGTAAATATGTGTAAATAAAAGAGCAGAATTATGTGAGAACATTTGGTCAGCAGTGAGTAAAGTTTGACTCATGATGTTGGGAACTGCTGAGTATTGATAGAGTGGAATCAGGACAGCCATTCAGTTACTTTTACCTCTTTGTACTTTAAAGGTTTCCCACAGTAGACTAAGACAATTGCAATTATTTATACGACAAGTAATGGTGAGCTAAAATCTTAAAATCATGACAGCCCTAGGTGCCCTGCATTCGCCTCTAGTGAGAGGAAAAATTAACAACTGAAATCATCAGACAGGCACAGCACAGAGGGTATCCTAACACATCTCTCCTGTGTGGGCTATTTAGGCTTATTTGAATGTGACAAGGTCTTTCTTTGGAGTGCATCTTTTGTACTCTGGGCTAAGACGTGTAAAAGCTAACACCTCTGATAGCACAGATCCAGGTCCTGATAACCTGAGCTGTCATACTGCTAGATCTGGTCTTATTTCCCAGAAGTCAGAATACTTTTTGTAATTTTTAGGTTTGAAAAGGTTATAGACTGTGTGTGTATATATATATATATATATATAATATATATATATATGGAAATACTATGTAGAACACAATCTCCAATTAACAAATAGCTAATTATCTTACCAGTGTAAACAATCAGGTAGTTTGGTCTTACTGTAGTTTTGTGTGGCTTGTCTGTGAAACCTAAGAATTAATTAATAGGTGTAATTAGGTTACCAGTTAATTTTTTTTCCTGACTGTTGCCATTTTTAAGGTTCTATAGAAATGACATCATGCACACATTTATCACCAAAATAACACAAACTACATAAGTACATTTATAAAGTTTTATATTTTTTAAAATAAATATGTAAATACCCTAGATGCTCTAACTAAACATTTATACTGATTCTCAATATAATAGTTCCACATATTTAATCTCATGTTTTAAAAAGTAAGAAAATGGATTTACTTATTAAGTAGGTGTAACTTTGTGCTCAAATGTGAAATAAGATGAACTTCCCCTTTAAGGGACACTAATGCATTAAAATATTCAGATACTGATATATTTAGGAAAATAGTATGACACATTGAAACAGCAAATGCTGAGTCAAAAAAATCTAACATTATTATTGTTAGCACTCAATAACCCATTCATACCCAACAACTCAAATTAGGGTGATTAGTAAACATGGCTCAGAACATTCAGATTGGCCTTAATAGTGTTAATAGTTTGAATGTTAGTTGCATATAAGATAACATGTCTTTATTGTCATTTCACAGTGTACAATGACTTCACAATTACAATAAAAAAAATAATAAAATACAAAACTATATATTTTTAACAGCCAGACAATTTACAAATACAAAATTTTCATATAATTGAAAAGAGTGAGTTTAATATGATTAGTAATGAAACTGACTTTTTTTTTCGGGCGTTTAAATGGAAACATTTAAACTGAATTTTGCTCAGGCGAGCTTTGGAGACCTAAGGACTTTTAAACGTTCAGATATAAGGTAGCTGAGCAGTTGTGCACCTGCGCATTGATCTGCAGTGAGTTTAACTAGAGTGAACACGTCCGTGATTATGATGCTGTCCTCGAGGGCTGAA
>BRDA01029099.1:0-19091 GCA_036984385.1 Crenuchus spilurus | reverse complement strand
ATATATAAATGAATTCACTTGTTTCTGCTTTTGTTGCTATCAGTTCCTGCAACATAAGCTCTTTGCTACATTACATATGTATTAATAATTTCCTCTTTCTGTTTATCAGGCTTGGGGATTTTTTTAAATTCTCAGTTATTATAAAAAGGTTTTTTTTAGACTATTTAAGAGTTCTGAGAAAGCTATGAAAGACTGAAAATTGCATATCTCTTTGTACATTCTCTTTCTGAACTTGTGCATTAAAGTAGTTGACACCCACATGCCCAACATTATACCCAGATCTTAAGTTTTCCCTTCTCAAGCCAGCAACAAATCAGCTTAACAAGTCCTTTCTGATCTGAAGTGGATATACTACAAAGACCATATAAATTGTATAGTCTTTTGTCTACTACAGCAAGGAAAACATTTTAAGTCAAATATGCATTTCTTTTATATGAAATATCTTGGAACAATTTTGTATAATAATAGCACAGAGTCTCCCTCATGGGACTCAACATGGGCTCTTCCATCCCTATTCCTTCCATTGGTCTCTTCTGGTCTGGTTTTGCCCACTCACTGCACCGGTCATTGACATTGCCTGTGTATCTTGGTTCTTCTGGAATTCTTAAATTAGTTTTTTCCTCAGACTTTCTTGAGTTTCCTGGGTGGTTTAAAGTTGAGCTCTTGTTATTTATTCTGTCTGGTTCTGTGGATTATTATAATGAATTTGCCTGCCAACCTGTGTTTTGACCCCTGCTGTGTCTGCTATGATGCTGATTGCTGGATTATTTGGGTAAAAAAATGAGCTTCAGTTGCTGGTTATCTTTGACCACAAAATTAAAATTACAGCTCATCAAAAATAGTCTAGTCAATGGGCAGGCTGTCATAATGTTGTTCTCTCCTTTAGTGAAGGTTGAAGATAACTAGTGAAGGAATGTCACAATTAATTAAAAGAATGTAATTGCAAGGAGAATAGTGGCAAATCTATAGTTTTCACGTATAGTAGATGCTAAAACATAATTTAAATGTTTATTGTCATGCCATAAAATAGTCTTATAAATGTATGATTACACATGTTGCTACAGTGGTGCTTTAAGGTGTGTGAACCCTTTAAAATGTTTTATATTTCTTTATAAATTTGACCTAAAACATCATCAGATTAGACAGATTAGACAAAATATTAGACTTGGTCATTTATGTATTGAGGAAAATGATCCAATATTGCATGTCTTTGATTGGCATAAGTATATGAATCTTTACTTGAAGTGTCTGGTTTGACCCCCTTGTGCAACAAGAACTGCACAACGATACCTAAATGTTTCTGGTAATTGTTAATCAGTCCTGCACATTGGCTTGGAGAAATTTATGAACTGCTTATTGCTCCTTCCACAATTTCTTTTGGATTTATGTCAGGATTTTGACTTTGCAATTCCAAAACATGAACTTTTTTCTTCTTTAAATATTCTTTGTTATAATGAATTGTGCACTTAGGGTTGCTGCATGACCCACATTCTTTTGAGATTCAGCTCACAGACAGTGCAGTATGTCCTTTTCTACAAATATAATGCTTCTCAATTAAGCTAAAAAGATCAATTTTTGTCTCATTCCTCCATAAATAAATTGTTCTAAAAGACTTCTGATTTGTCTATATGATTTTTAGCAAACTGCAGGCAGACAGCAATGTTATTTTTGAAGAGTAGTGGCTTTCTCCTTCCATCCCTGCCATACAGATAATTGTTGGTAAGTGTTTTCCTAATGATGAACGACTGCTGTTGGGGAGGGTAGCCTTGGTTTTGAATTTCCTCTGACTGTGGATTGGTGGAGTTCAAAGTCTTTAGAGAGGGTTTTGTACCCCTTTCCACACAGTAAATCTGCCAGTGTTAAATCAACACTATTAGAGTTAAATTAACACTGAAGATGTCAAAATGTAACACTCTCAGTGTTAATTTAACTCTAATAGTGTTGATTTAACACTGGCAGATTTACTGTCCAGTCTGATGAGCATCACCATCAAAAATCTCCTTTGTTCATGCCATGATACACATCCACAAACATGCCTTCATTGCCATTGTGTTGAATGAATTATTTACCAGAGAGTTAAGTAATGGGGTCGTAATGATTACACATATTGTCCTTATAGCTGGTAACAGTGCAGTGCTGAGTGTATGCCCCCCCCCCAATGTGAAAGTTACTCACCAGTAAGCCTTTGTGTTTGGTGGCGGTGGGGTGGCAAGACTTAAGTGGACACTCGGGAGCCCCACGCACAGCGCATGATCAGCGTGGGCGGAGTGCTGGCCCTGCCAAGGAATGACATGCTCCTGATAATCTCCATGGAGGAGCCATCAATGTCCAACTGAGAGTGGTTTCTCTGTGTTCTTCCAAAGTCAACAACCATCTCTTTAGTTTTATCAACATTCAGAGACAGCAAGACTAAAGTGTTGCACCTTTGTACATTTGGACACTCCGTGTGGGTGGAGTGCTGGCCCTTGCAGTTAAACAGGCCTAATGCAGTCACATTCATCACTTGATGCATCAACTTGATGCAAAGTCATCTTTGAACAAAAGCTTGTCTATTGGCCAAAACATGTTAGGTGTCCAAGTTTTATTTTCTATGAAGTTAAAGTAAAGAAAATCTATAAAACACAAAATCAGGTCTAACTATACTTTGTTCTTTTTAGCTATTAATCAGAATATCAGTATTATTTTTGCCTTCCTTAATTTACAGCTTTCAGGGAGCATTGTACATTTTCATGCATAACTGCCATTCAAAAGGAAGAACAATGACTAGTTCAGGTAAGTCAAGTTCAATTGTGGTGATACAGATGTCGTTTCAAAATTGTTGTAAATTTTTTCAGTGTTAATGTTAAATATAATTTGTTCATTTTAATTTTAATTTTTAAGTCATCTCCATTCTATTTATGCCATCGCATAATTACACAAGTTGAACTCATTGAAGATACATTACATTACATTACATTACATTACATTACATTGCATTTAGCGGACGCTTTTATCCAAAGCGACTTACAATAGTGGGAAGGTACAAATGCGGAAAAAAAATAGAGTTGTACTAGTATTTACTAGTACTAAGTATTAACATTTCGATATCGAGTGCTGAGTGCATATCAGTACTCACGGGGAATATTTGGGATCACTAGAGCAGGTGCTCTTTGAAGAGCTCGGATACGAGTTCATGCATGTTACGTCTGTGAGAGTGCAAATCTGAGAAAAACCCTCAAGAAATATTATTCAGAAAAACATGCTAAGAAGATAAGTGTTTTCTATTCAACAGCTTGAATTTAAAAACTCTCATCTCTTCATATTCTGAACTCACAGCTGGAGTTAGTTGTTCTTTAGTTTTATCTAATCACAGCACCCCAAAGATCCAGTGATGTGACTTTATAATTTGACACATATAGAATAATAATATATTTTTATAATATATAATAGTTTCACCACATATGATATCCTTCAGTACTCTTTCATATATTTCTTTTGCATTCATAACATACAGTACTTTAGTATTTACCCAGCACCATATTATTATTCAATTAATAATATTAATATTTTGAGATATAGTCTAATTATTTTTGAGATTCTAATTCATTATATTGAGATATTATTGTAAGTAAGAAAATGTGCACAATTCACTATACCGTGCACTATTTCATATTTCCACAATTTTGTAGTGGTGTGTGATATCATAGTACAGAGTATAGTATCCAGTGCTTTAACATTCACAGTATACTTTAGCCTATATGGTGGGTGTACTCATAATGCTAATGCTAACATAACCTGAAGTAAATTTCTTTATCTAATGACAGTTTAGCATTAGTGCTAAAATCTACAGGTTAGAAGAACTCAGATGAACCTAATATCAGACACTAGAAAGAAATATTTTAATGTAGGCTTTTGTTTAATGAGGGTTTTTATTAGTTATTTGTGAAACAGTGCTACATCTTTAGATTATTTATGCAGCTCAATCTGCAATGCAATCTGCATCAAATGTAGTTTCTGTGTTCAAATTATTTTCCCTGTAATACTGCTCTCTAAAGGCTATGCTATGCAAATGTTTTATGTCCATTTCAGACACAACTTTAGTGTGTGAAAATAATGGCATTCTGGTTTACATCATTTCCAGGCACTCACTGATGAAAAGTGGCGATAATGAGCAGGATTAGAACTGGAGAGAAAAAGAAAATGAATGTTGTGGGTGTACAGGACATGTGCATCTCAAAAAATTTGAATATCATCGAAAAGTTAATTTATTTCAGTAATTCAAAAGTGAAACTCATATTATACAGATTCAATACACACAAAGTGATCTATTTCAAGCATTTATTTGTTTTAATGTTGATGATTGGCCTACAGCCAATGCACACCCAAAAGTCAGTAACCCAAAAATGAGAATATTGTATAAGAATTGAAAAAAATAATAATACATAAATGTTGGCCTACTGAAAAGAATGTACAGTATATGTACACAGTGCTTGCTCAGGGTTCCTTTTGCATGAATCATTGCATCAGTCCAACATTGAATGGAGGCAAACAGCCTGTGGCACTGCTGAGGTGTTATGAAAGCCCAGATTGCTTTGATAGCGGGATTCAGCTCATCTGTATTGTTGGGTCTGATGTCTCTTATCTTCCTCTTGACAATACTCCATCGATTCTTTGTGGGGTTTAGGTCAGGTGAGATCCAATCAATCACAGTGATGCTGTGGTTATTAAACCTAGTATGGGTACTTTTGGCAGTGTGGGCAGGTGCCAAGTCCTGCTACAAAATGAAATCTACATCTCCATAAAGCTTGTCAGCAGAGGTAAGAGGTGCTCTAAAATGTCCTGGTAGATGACTGTGCTGACTTAGGACTTGATACACTGGTGATTGAAATTTTGTGAACCCTTTAGAATTTTCTATATTTCTGCATAAATATGACTTAAAATGTTATCAGATTTTAAGTAGATAAAGAGAACCCAGTTAAACAAATGAAACAAAAATAATATACTCTGTCATTTATTTATTGAGGAAAATTATCCAATATGACATATTTTTCAGTGGCTACAATTGAATTGAATTACTGAAATCAGAAAAACTTTCAATGATTTTCTAACTTCTTTAGATGTAGCTGTATATGAGAGCATCTGTAGGTAATAAACACTGTTGTGTCTCCAACAGTGTGTAAATAAAACATGTTCAGCAAATAGGAGTGATTGTTCTAGGTCATATTTTATTTGAGGATGTAGCAGGTTAACCAAGTTCGGTTGCACAATAGCAAAGTCCATTCTGCTGTTTGTTAATAAGCTATTTGGCACAAAGCTTTTGGATATCAAGATGCTTTAAACTGCATGTATTCGCTGCTGAGGGCCAGTAATGGCCCGTGAGGACATACAAACTTTAAGCCATAGCAGTGGCAATGTATGAAGTACAGGAACGCTGTAAGTGGGACCCACTTGTTGGACTCGTTCAGTGGTGAGTGGAGCAGATAATATAAATGAAAACATAATGCTAAATAACTAAATGCTGCTAGTGTAGCCTTAACTGAGGGGAGAAACACTTGAATAACATCACCTAGCATCATATTATTTCATTTAACATTAATGTAGCTAAAAAAAATACAGCCTATTGTGTCCAGCAGCACTTGTTAGTGTAGCTACAGACTGAAACAACATAGAAGACAGTATTAACATTTAACCAGTCAGCCTGGTATAGAAGTAAATCTGTTTCACCAGATTTTGAAATTTAAATGCTTTTGAATCTCAAACACTGAACATTTTTGCAATGAATTTTTGTATCCAATTTATTTTGATTCTGAATTCAGCCCTAGCATTTGTTCTGGAACAAATTTTCACTTGCATTTTCCAAGGTTAACACTTTAAAAAATCAAGGTAAAAATGTAAACCAAATATAATTCACTTGCCCAAATTCAACAAGCCAAATTCAGATCCCACAATTCAAGTATGAGAATTCCTGGTCTTGGGCACTGTTCCTGAAATGAACATGATCTCTGACATTTCTACAGTAATGCTGTTGTTTTATAAGACACACATATTGGAGTGATTTGGAGGGGAAATCACCTAACTTGGCAATACTTTTCTGCAGTTTTGTGCAAGTGTACTGAAAAATACTAAGTATATTTGTGTAAATCATTGTGCTATAGTGTGACGTGTTTATTTTATTGTATTTTTGTATCTTCAGTGTAGACTTAGTGGTTTTATGATGTCAATGTCACAAGTAGATCATTTATAACATAGTTGTGATGAATACTGGTTGTAGGGGTCTTCTGTGTATGGTCTAAGGTCCCAACAGAATCAAGAATCACCACTGTGTGTCATTTCATATGACCATAACTAAACATTAAAAGACAAAGCAATACACATCAAGTGGATGTGACTTCTCTCTAAAGCTCTGTCTGAAGATAACTAACTGACTGACCGTGAAGAAAAGAATAAGAGAAGTAAACAGTAAGTACACTGAATATACTGTATTGGTGTTAAAATGTCATGTCTTGTTAAGATTATGCATGCCAGATCCACCTGATGCTGTCCAACATTCACTGTGTTCACTCATAAATCTTTTAGCTACTTATTCAACACAAGTATGTGTGTCTGAAATTTTTTGTTTCATTTTGCCCTTATAGTCTCATCTGTGCATAATATTTCAAATCAGTCTAATCATGTCTAGTGATCTAATAATCATAGTATTATTTATTTATCATTATAAATTATTTTGGTCCTGATAGTAACACAGTTAAAAATATAAATGATCTGAATATAAAAAGGGGGGCACGGTGGCTTAGTGGTTAGCACGTTCGCCTCTCAGTGCTGGGGTCTTGGGTTCGATTCCCCATCTGAGCGGAGTTTCCATGTTCTCCCCGTGTCTGCGTGGGTTTCCTCCGGGGTCTCCGGTTTCCTCCCACAGTCCACAAACATGGAGGTCAGGTGAATTGGGTACTCTAGAAAAAATTGTCCGTAGGTGTGTCTGTGTGTGTGTGTGTGTGTGTGTCACCCAGCGATGGACTGGCGCCCTGTCCTGGGCTTAGTTGAATAGTGTAATGCCCTGCCCTGCGCCCAGTGAGGGGGTGGGGGACTAACCGCAACCCTAATAAGGATTAAGCGGGTGTGAGAATGAATGAATGAATGAATATAAATAAAACATACATTGCATGTTCAATGTGTCACAATTTAATTAGTTTAAATCAATCAGTACAACTTCTATACCCTAATCTTAATCACAGTAGATTTTGTTGCTGGACATATAAACATTAACATACATTTTTATTTGACAAGAAAAGCTTCCATAGGAATTTGATGACTTCTGCCTACATGTATGGTTTGGCTTTGTAATGAGATTAATGAACAGTGCTATCAAAATGTGATTATGATCCAAGTCAAGTCCAAGATAATTTTACAAAATTTCATTTGCTGTAAGTTATTTTGGAGAAAAGTGTCTGCTAAATATATGAAATGTTATTTACAGTGCCTTGCACAAGAGTTCACCCCCTTGGCATTTTTTTGTGTTTTGCTACCTCACAACCTGGAATTAAAATTGATTATTTGAGGGTTTGCATTTCATTTCATTTACAGATCATGCCTACAATTTTTAACTTTTGATTTTCTTTTTAGTGTGAAGCAAACAACAAATAGGACAAAATAACTGGCAACTTCAGTGTGCATAATTATTCACCCCTCTAAAGTCAGTACTTTGTAGAGTCACCTTTTGTGCAGTTACAACTGCAAGTCTTTATGAGCTTGCCACATCTTGCCACTGAAATATATGCCCACTCCTCAATGCAAACTTCTCCAGCTCCCTCAGGTTAGATGGTTTCCACTAGTGAACAGTAATCTTCAAGTCTGACCACAGATTCTCAATTGGATGAAGGTCTGGACTTTGACTAGGCCATTCCAGTACATTTACACATTTCTCTTTAAACCACTCGAGTGTTGCTTTAGCAGTATGCTTTGGGACTGAAACAGGTTTTGCTCAAGAATATCTCTGTATTTAGCACCATCCATCTTCCCCTTGACTCAAGCAATTTCCCAGTGGCTGCTGCTGAAAAACATCCCCACATCATGATGCTGCCTGTGCTTTACTGTGTGTTCTTGGGGTGATGAGATGTGTTGGTTTTGCACCAGACCTTCCTTGGTGTCAGAAAAGTTGCATTTTGGTCTCATCTGACCAGAGAACTTTTCTCCATATATTTGGAGAGTCTCCCACAAACTCAAAATGAGCCTTCCTATTTTATTCTGTAAGTAAAGGCTTTTGCTGGTCACTCTTCCATACAACCCAGCTCTATGGAATGTAGCGCTTATTGTGGCTTATTGTAGTATGGACAGATACTCCAGTCTATTTGAGAACTTTGCAGCTCCTTCAGGGTTACCTTTGGGCTCTGTGCTGCCTCTCTATTTAATGCCCTCCTTACCCAGTCTGAGTTATGGTAGGCAGCCTTTTCTTGGCAGGTTTGTTGTGGTACCATGTTCTTTCCATTTGAAGATAATGTTTTTAATAGTGCTCCAGGAGATTATCATAGATTTGCATTTTTTTATAACCTGACCTTGACTTGTACTTCTCAACAACTTTGTCCCTGACTTGTTTGGAGATCTCCTTGGTCTTCATTGTTTGGTTATTGGTGCCTCATTTCCAGGTTTGCAGAACCCCCCCCCCTTCTTGTGAGCATTAGAGAGGTAATGTGATGTAAATGAGAGTCTGTAGGATGTAGGGTGTAGGGTCTAGGGTGCATGTTGTAGGGAGAGTTTTGTTTTGGTAATCAGCCTCGGCCGCTTGGCTCGATTCGGCCTCGGCCGTTCGCTCGGCTCGGCTCGTGTGTGTGTGTGTGTGTGTGTGTGTGTGTGTGTGTGTGTGTGTGTGTGTGTGTGTGTGTGTGTGTGTGTGGGAATATGCGCGTGCAAGCCTGTAGCATGATTCCTGCTCTATTATTATATATAAATATTTTTTGTTTTGTGGAAAGAGGACTTACACTCAGTAAAACTGAGTGAGTCTCTTAGCACTTTTCCACCAACACGGAACCGGCACCGTTCTGGTTCACGAACCTAATTTTGAACCGTTCGGCGCATTTCCACCAACAAAAATACCGCCCCAAACCAGGAACATTCGTTCGCAGCGGGAACCAAAAAATACTTGTTTTTTTAGTGCGAACCAAATGCGCCTGTGCACTGAGGCGACTTGTAGCGTACAGTGGTCCATTGAAGAAACTCAGTTTTTGTTATCTATTTGGTGTTCTCCGGAGTTTCAGGAGAAACTTGAGGGGAGTATTAGAAAGGAGAAACTCTACAGCGAGCTGGTGGAAGATTTAGCTCGGGCAGAGAGCAAGTGATAAATAAGCTAAAGAAGCTAAAAAAAGGACTACAGAGATTCTAAAAAGGAGCTATCGCGCAGTGGAGCTGGACGAGGGAATGTACCGGCTCTAGATTTAGGGAATGTACCGGCTCTAGATTTGACTTGTGAAGTGAAACAAACATTTGTACCAAGAGCACAAATGCTCACAAGTAGTCGATGCGCTCCGCCATTTTTGTTTATAATTCCGCTTTGTTGATGACATACACCCTGACGTATCCTCGGTTCAACTAAAGCTAGTGGAAATGTGGGCTGGTTAACTAAAAAGCACCGAGGTTCTCATAAGCCCGAACGGCACCAGTTCAAGAACCAGAGTTATTTTGGTGGAAAAGTGCTATCTGTGAGACAGAGTGTGTGACGACGCACTTATTTGCATGACAAGCGAAGCAGAGCAGTAGACAATGGCTGGTTAATGGCTCCAGCATTCCAGCGCGGGGGGAAGAGATGATGAAAAATTTTGTCAGTTTGGGAATTCTAGTTGGTGTTGCAGCCTCTGGGGTCTTTCAGAAAAGGTGTGCAAATACTGCAGATCACGTGACACTTATATTGCACACAGGTGGACTACACATCACTAAGTTTGTAACTTCTGAAGGTAAATGGTTGCACCAGAATTTTTTAGGGGCATCATAGCAAAGGGGTTGAATACATATGCACACGTTAATGCAATTTTATAAAAAAAATAATAATTTTTTTCTCATTTCACTTCACTAACTTAGACTATTTTGTGCAGATGCATCACATTCAATTCAGATTTAAAACACATTTAAATACAGGCTGTAATGTAAAAAAATAGGTAAAAATTCAAGGGGGGTGAATACTTTCGCAAGGCACTGTAAATGTAAATATAATGTTTTTTTTCTGCTCCAACCCCCTAATCCCCCATATCTCATTATATATCTCTTTTGCTCTCTGCCCCAGTGCATAAAGTGATTAGGAAATTCCAGCCATCAGACCTTCAGGCTGTCAAAGTCTTATTTCGAGATGGAATCCAGGAACACATCAACCCAGCCTTCACTCATGCTATTTCCCATCCTTTCCACATCATACTGACCTTGATTTTCTTCACAGTGGGTTATATTCTGGGTGAACAATCAGTTGGTCTGGCTGTGCTAGCAGGAGGCTTCTGGGTAGGACTGTTGTATTACTGCTGCTATGAACACTATGCAGGCTACGTTCGATTGAAGCTGCGTACAGACATGCAGGACATTCCAGGCTTCTACCTCAACAATCCAGATTACTGCTTTTGGGTCGCTGAGGCTGAGGTCAGTGGAAGGACTCAGGTCTTGGGTATGGTGGCTGTGGTAGCCAAAACATTTCCAGGAAACAGCCAAAAGTATGGTGAGATTTTCCGAATGATGGTGTCGTCTGAATCTCGGCGCACTGGATTGGGCTCGCAGTTGCTTAAAACAGTCATAGACTTTTGTAAAGTGCGTGGGTTCTCAAAGATTGTGCTTCAGACCAGCTCTACACAGACAGCAGCTGTGGAGCTGTACAATAAGATGGGATTTATGCTTGTGCAGACACAACAGCAAACTGAAGCTTATTGGTGGGTCACCAGTCTGATCAGAGTTAAAATTCTGAGTATGGAGAAAATCCTATAAGTCCAATAACTCTCTTTTTATGCATGAAATAATTAATAACACCATTTCAATCTTCTGGTCATTTATGTATGAAACAAAGGTAAAGTTGTCTAACTACATTGGAATCTGAAGTAACATTTCACTTTTTTTGTTAAATCTAATTAATAATTAAACTAATTGGTGAAAAAATACATTGTTTCTGATAATTCATCCACATGGTAGATGAACACGTATTGATTTGTTTTGTACTGGAAAAAATGGTAATTGATTCATTGTTGAGAATTCCTTCCTTTCTGTCTTATGGAGTGTAGGAGTTGAGGCACTTTTTACATTATGCTTACAGATTATGTGAAAAACATATGCCTTCCATGAAAGATGATGTGAAGCTTACATTGCTGACAAACACTAGAACCCAACAGCCAAAATATCCCATCACCAAAACTTAAACAGCTACTTTTCTGTTAGTTTTTTGACTGTTGTTTTCTGTCAGTTGTTAATTATGCATCATTACAGATACCAGAACAACTCTTAAATACAAATATGGAGTCTCAAAATGCTGGGTTTCTTAAATTTGATCAACTGACAACACAAATGTAATCTTTATTGTAATCTGTAGCATCCCTGTGCCAGTTTACGGGGATGCAGAGTTTGCCACCTACTGACTAGTTACAAGGAATTGAAAATAATTAAAGCAATCCCATCAAGAATACAAACAAACAAATGTTACTAGTCTGGCTAATTCAAATTCACATCTGATTTTTTCTTATGGCTTTTATCTATATATATTAAGCAATTTGGAAGATTTCTGTATAGATGGTCTTGTTTTTTTCTTTATCCAATTGTACAGTTACCAGTTGTTCAGACATAGTTCCCTGTTTAAATACATTCTTGCTAGACATAGCACTATTCCTCTGTCCTCATGACTGCATACAACTTTTATTATGTTAATGTCTGTGCCAAGTCTGTACTCTGTCTGTTACTCTCAGTGCAAATGAAATTGCAATATATGTGTGCGTGTGTGCGTGTGTGCATGTGTGCGTGCGTGCGTGCGTGCGTGTGTGTGTGAGCTCAGTGAATCTCTGTTCTATTATTAAGCAGACACTAGGGGGGAAATAACAGTCTCAGTACTGTATGTCATGAAATTACATGGAAGTTACAGAGACACACTTAACAGTGATATTTAGTAAATAATTGTCCATATTCTGTCTCCATAAGATGCCATCAATCTTTTTAAATAAATGTTGCAATGTCAATAACCTATTAACAAAATAAGATGTTTATTGTCTTTAGTAGATTGAAAAGAGACCACACTCCACTGAACATTGATGGCTCCCCTGTAGAGATTGTAAAGAGCACCAAATTCTTTGGTGTTCAGCTGGCGGTGAACCTCAACTGGTTCATGAACATGAGCTTGATAAGAAATAAAGCCCAACAGCATCTCTACTTTCTGAGAAGACTAAGGAAAGCTCACCTGCCACCCCCCCCATCCTCACTACCTTCTACAGAGGAACCATAGAGTCCATCCTGAGCAGCTTCATCTGGAAAGATCTCAGCATTGCGAAAGACCCATCACACCCATCACACGGTCTCTTCACTCTGCTGCCCTCTGGAAGAAGATATCACAGCATTCAGACCCACACTGCTAGACTTTCCAACAGTTTCATCCCCCAGACTGTTAGGCTCTTTATCACACACACAATATGACTCTCAAGAACCAAATACCACTGCATATGTGCACATCCCAGTAAACTGTCTTACTCATTGCAATTGTTGCACATTTGCACACTCCAGTATTTGCACACCATTTTATTTGAGGATGTAGTAGGTTCAACAAGTTCAGTGGCACAATATCAAAGTCCATTCAGCTGTTTTTTAATAAGTTTTTTGGCGCAAACCTTGTGATGTGATGCTATAAACTGCATGTATTAGCTGCTGAGGGCCAGTAGGGGCCCTCGAGGGCTTACAAACTTTAAATCATAGCGGTGTCAATGTGCAAAGTACAGGAACTCTGTAGGTGGGACCCACCTGTTGGACTCCATTGAATGGTGAGTGGCTCAGATAATCTCAGTGAAAATATATTGCTAAATATAAATATCTAACTGCCTCTAGTATAGCCTTAACTGAGGGGAGAAACACTTGAATAACATCAACTACCATCATATTATTTTGTTTAACATTATAGAAACTAACAGAGCAGCCTATTGTGTCCAGCAGCACTTGCTTACTGAAACAACAGAGCAAACAGTATTAACACTTAACCAGTCAGCCTGGTATGGAAGTAAATCTGTAATTTTTTGTATCCAATTTATTTTGATTCTGAAGTCGGCCCTTGCATTTTTTTAATGTAACTCATTTTCACATTTTTTTTAAGGTTGACACTTAAAACCTTAAAAACTTAAAAAGTTTAAAATATAATCATCTTGCCCAAATTCAACAAGACAAATTCAGATCCCACAAATTGAGTATGAGAATTCCTGGTCTTGGGCACTTTTCCTGAAATGAACGTGATCTCTGACCGTTCTACAGGAATGCTGTTGTTTTATAGGATACAAATATTGGAGTGATTTGGAGGGGAAATCAGCTAACTTGGAAAATACTTTTATGCAGTTTTGCGCAAATGTATTGTAAAATACTTAGGTGTGCTGATGTAAATCATTGTGCTACGGTGTTGTATGTTTATTTTATTGTATTTTCATTATCTTCAATGTAGGTTTAGTGTTTATATGATACTGAAAACTGTATATTTTCAGTTAAGCATATTTAAGTCAGTGCAGGCTCCAGCAAAAAAAAATTATCATCTGTATTGAAATTATTACTATCTCTTTACATTGTCTATCAAATGAAATGTAATATATTAAACAGTGAGTAATGAAAGCTATGATCAAGAAGAACATTTAAAAGTTTAATTTTATGTATAATGTGAAAGCTTTTTCAATTGACTGTAAGATGTCAAAGTTTCAAGTAGGTCATTTATAACATAGTTGTGATGAATACTGGTTGTAGGGGTCTTCTGTGTATGGTTTAAGGTCCCAACAGAATCTAGAATCACCACTGTGTGTCATTTCATATGACCATAACTAAACATTAAAAGACAAATTAATACACATCAAGTGGATGTGACTTCTCTCTAAAGCTCTGTCTGAAGATAACTAGCTGACTGACCGTGAAGAAAAGAATAAGAGAAGTAAACAGTAAGTACACTGAATATACTGTATTTGTCTCAAAATGTCATGTCTTGTTAAGATTATGCATGCCAGATCCACCTGATGCTGTCCAACATTCACTGTGTTCTCTCATAAATCATTTAGCTACTTAATCAACACAAGTATGTGTGTCTGAAATTATTTGTTTCATTTTGCCCTTATAGTCTCATCTGTGCACAGTATTTCAAATCAGTCTAATCATGTCTAGTGATCTAATAATCATAGAATTATTTATTTATCATTAAAAATTATTTTGGTGCTGATAGTAACACAGCTAAAAATATAAATGATCTGAATATAAATAAAACATACATTGCATGTTCAATGTGTCACAATCTAATTAGTTTAAACTAATCAGTACAACTTCTATAACCTAATCTTAATCACAGTAGATTTTGTTGCTGGATACACAGTGGGGCCAAAACGTATTTAGTCAGCCACTGATTGTGCAAGTTCTCCTACTTAGAAAGATGAGAGAGGTCTGTAATTTTCATCATAGGTACACTTCAACTATGAGAGACAAAATGAGAACAAAATCCAGGAAATCACACCGTAGGATTTTTAAAGAATTTATTTGTAAATTATGGTGGAAAATAAGTATTTGGTCAATAACAAAAGTTCAACTCAATACTTTGTAACATGGCAGTGACAGGTCAAACGTTTCCTGTAAGTCTTCACTAGGTTTGCACACACTGTAGCTGGTATTTTGGCCCATTTCTCCATACAGATCTCCTGTAGAACAGTGATGTTTTGGGGCTGTCACTGAGCAACATAGACTTTCAACTCCCTCCACAAAATTTCTAGGCCACTCCAGGACCTCTACGGCGCCACACCTTCGTTGCCCGAGCAGTGTATTTGGGATCATTGTCATGCTGGAAGGCCCACCACGTTCCATCTTCAATGCTGTCACTGAAGGAAGGAGGATTTGGCTTAACACAAATCAGTCGTTCTGTCTGCTTTGCAGAAAAACAGCCCAAAAACATTATGTTTCCACCCCCATGCTTCACAGTAGGTATCGCGTTCTTTTGA
The DNA here is from genome assembly GCA_036984385.1 of Crenuchus spilurus. Taxonomy (NCBI): domain Eukaryota; kingdom Metazoa; phylum Chordata; class Actinopteri; order Characiformes; family Crenuchidae; genus Crenuchus; species Crenuchus spilurus. Next base: position 3,951 of record BRDA01029099.1, on the reverse strand, counting down.
TGCAACTCAGTATTCTTCTTCCTCCAAACATGGTGAGTGGAGTTGGTACCAAAAAGCTCTATTTTGGTCTCATCTGACTACATGACCTTCTCCCATGCCTCCTCTGGTCTTTGGTGAACTTCAAATGGGCCTGGACATGTGCTGGCATGAGCAGGGAGACCTTGCAAGCTCTGCATGATTTTAAACCATGATGGCATAGTGTGTTATTAATGGTCCTCTTTGAGACAGTGGTCCCAGCTCTCTTCAGGTCATTGACCAGGTCCTCCTGTATAGTTGTGAACTAACTCCTGAGCTTTCTCAGAATCATCCTTACTCCACAAAATACGATCTTGCATGGAGCCACAGACCAAGGAAGACTGACAGTCATCTTGTGTTTATTCCATTTTCTAATAATTGTGCTAACAGTTGTTGCCTTCTCACCAAGCTGCTTGCCTGTTGTCCTGTAGCCCATCCCAGCCTTGTGCAGGTCTACAATTTTGTCCCTGTTATCCTTAGAAAGCTTTTTGGAGTGTGATTGATTGAGAGTGTGGACAGGTGTCTTTTATAGACTTAACAGGTTCAAACATGTGAAATTAATACAGGTAATTAGTGCAGAATAGGAGGGCCTCTTAAAGAAGAACTAACAGGCATGTGAGAGCCAGAATTCTCACTGGTTGGTAGGTGACCAAATACTTATTTTCCACCATAATTTACAAATAAATTCTGTAAAAATCATACACTGTGATTTCCTAGATTTTTTTCTCATTTTGTCTCTCATAGTTGAAATGTACCTATAATGAAAATGACAGACGTCTCTCATCTTTCTACGTAGGAAAATGTGCACAAGCAGTGGCACCAATGTATAGCCATTAACATACTTTTTTATTTGACAAGACAAATTTCCTTAGGAATTTGAGGACCTCTTCCTGCATGTAAGGTTTGGCTTTGTAAAGAGATTCATGAAAAATGCTATTTAAATGTCATTATGACTCAAATCCAAGGTAACTACACAACATTTCATTTGTCGAAAGTTGTTTTGGAGAAGTGTCTGCTAAATATATGAAATGTTATTTTCAGTTCCTTGCAAAAGTATTCACGCCCTTGGCATTTTTAATGTTTTGCTACCTCACAACCTGGAATTAAAATGAATTATTTGATGGTTTGCATCATTTCATTTACAGAACATGCCTACAACTTTGAACATTAGATTTTACTTTTATTGTGACGCAAACAACAAATAGGACAAAATAACTGAAAACTTCAGTGTGCATAACTATTCACCCCCTTAAAGTCAGTACTTTGTAGAGTCACATTTTATGACAATTACAGCTGCAAGTCTCTATGAGCTTGCCAAATCTTGCCTCTGAGATTTTTACCCACTCCTCAATTCAAACCGCTCCAGCTCCTTCAAGTTAGGTGGTTTCCACTGGTGAACATCAATCTTCAAGTCTGACCACTGATTGTCAATTTGAACCTCCATCCCAGTCTCAAATCACTGACAAACTGAAACAGGTTTTGCTCAAAAGTATCCCTGTGTTTAGCACTGCCCATCTTCCCCTCAACTCAGACGGGTTTCCCTTGCTGCTGCAAAACATCCCCACAGCATGAGCCTGTGTTTCACTGTGGAGATGGTGTTCTTGGGGTGATGAGATGTGTTGGTTTTGCACCAGACATACAATAGCAAATTCCTTGGTGGCTGAAAAGTTACATTTTGGTCTCATCTGACCAGAGTACCTTCCTCCATAAATATGGGGAGTATCCCACATGCCTTTTGACAAACTCAAAATGAGCCTTCCTATTTTATTATGTAAGTAAAGTCTTTTTTCTGGCCTCTCTTCCATACAATCCAGCCCAACTTGACCAGTCTGAGAGTTTTGGTATACAGCCCTCTCTTGGCAGGTTTATTGTGGTACCATGTTCTTTCCATTTGATAATAATGTATTTGATGGTGCTCTGGGAGATCATCAGATATTTGTATATTTTTTATAACCCAACCCTGACTTGAACTTCTCACCATCTCTGACCCTGACTTGCTTGGAGATCTCCTTGGTCTTCATGATGTTGTTTGGTTACTGGTGCCTCATATATAATGGTGTTGCAGCCTCTGGGGTCTTTCAGAAAAGGTGTGTAAATACTGACAAATCATTTGACACTAAAATTGCACACAGGTGGACTTCATTTCACTAAGCATGTGACTTCTGATGGTAAAAGTAGTGAATACATGTGCACAATTTTATTAAAAAATGAATTAAAAATATTTTTATTTTTAAGTATTTTTTTTTCTTTTTATTTCACTTCACTAACTTAGATTATTTTGTGCAGACACATCACATACAATTCAGATTTAAAACACATTTAAATACAGGCTGTAATGTAAAACAAAAAAAGGTAAAATGTCAAGGGGCTTGAATATTTTCGCAAGTCACTATAAATTTAAATATGTTTTTTACCCTCACCCCCCATGTGTCTTTATATCTCTTCTCTCTGCTCCAGTGCATATAGTGATTAGGAAGTTCCAGCCCTCAGACCTTCAGGCTGTCAAAGTCTTGTTTCGAGATGGAATCCAGGAACACATCAACCCAACCTTCACTCATGCTATTTCCCATCCTTTCCACATCATACTGACCTTGATTTTCTTCACTGTGGGTTATATTCTGGGTGAACAATCAGTTGGTCTGGCCATGCTAGCAGGAAGCTTCTGGGTAGGACTGTTGTATTACTGCTGCTATGAATTCTATGCTGGCTTTGTTCGATTGAAGCTGCGTACAGACATGCAGGACATTCCAGGTGTCTACCTCAGCAATCCAGATAACTGCTTTTGGGTTGCTGAGACTGAGATCAATGGAAGAACTCAGGTCTTGGGTATAGTGGCTGTGGTAGCCAAAACATTTCCAGGAAACAGCCAAAAGTATGGTGAGATTTTCCGAATGATTGTGTCATGTGAATCTCGGCGCACTGGCTTGGGCTCACGTTTGCTAAAAATAGTCATAGACTTTTGTAAAGAGCGTGGGTTCTCAAAGATTGTGCTTCAGACCAGCTCTACACAGACAGCAGCTGTGGCCCTGTACAATAAGATGGGATTTATGCTTGTGCAGACACACCAGCAAACTGAAGCTTATTGGTTGGTCACCAGGGTGATCAGAGTTAAAATTCTGAGTATGGAGAAAATCCTATAAGTCCCATAACTCTCTTTTTATGCATGAAATAATTAATGACACCATTTCAATCTTCTGGTCATTTATGTATGAAACAAAGGTAAAGTTGTCTAACTACATTTGAAGTCTGTAACATTTCACTTTTTTAAATCTAATTAATAACTAAACTAATTGGTAAAAAAAAAACATTGTTTCTGATCATTCATCCACATGGTGGATGAACACGATTTGTTGATTTGTTTTCTACTGGAAAACATGGTAATTGATTCATTGTTGAGAATTCCTTCCTTTCTGTCTTATGGAGCCTAGGAGTTGAGGCACATTTTACATTATGCTTACAGATTATGTGAAAAAAATGCCTTTCATGAAAGATGATGTGAAGCTTACTTTGCAGACAAACACTAGAACCCAACAGCTCAAATATTCCATCACCAAAACTAAAACTTAATTTTTTTGTTAGTTTTTTGACTGCTGTTTTCTGTCAGTTGTTAATTATGCATCATTACAGATACCAGAACAACTCTTAAATACAAATATGGAGTCTTGAAATGCTGGGTTTCTTAAATTTGATTAACTGACAACACAAGTGTAATCTTTATTGTAATCTGTAGCATCCCTGTGCCAGTTTATGGGGGTGCAGAGTTTGGCACCTACTGACTAGTTACAAGGAATTGAAAATAACAAACAAACCCATCACGAATACAAACAAATATTAAAAATCCTGCTAAGATTTTTTGTGAAATTATATTTATAGCAGGACTTTTTGTAAAAATAAGATTCTCTTTAAGTTGCTTGTATCAACGTCACAATTCTTACA
>BRDA01029098.1:0-22356 GCA_036984385.1 Crenuchus spilurus | reverse complement strand
GTGACTTTCTCCTTACAACCCTGTCATGCACACCATTGTGGTTCAGTGTTCTCCTGATGGTGGACTCATGAACATTAACATTAGCCAATGTGAGAGGCCTTCAGTTGTTTAGAAGTTACCCTGAGGTCCTTTGTGACCTCGCTGTCTATTACACGCCTTGCTCTTGCATCTGTACTTCTGGTGGAGAGTCTATAAACTCCCTGTCGACAACTTGTGTTAGAGTGGTGATACCCTCCTACTAAGATTGAGCAGCAGCTTTTGTTGATCTTATCTACTGACATTGTGGTGGTGTGTTAGTTAGTAAGGACTGGAGGACCAACACAAACTGAACTGAGCTTCTCTCCGACTTTACATCTTTACATGGACGAACAAGGTATGAGTGGATGTGTTTAACATCTCCAGCAGCTCTGCTGTGTCAGCACTCAACACACACTAACACACCACCACCACGTCAGTGTCACTGCAGTGCTGAGAATGACCCACCACCCATATTATACCAGCTCTGTTGGGGTCCTGACATAGTATACAACAACGTATACAGAGAAACAGATGGACTATAACATTAATGCATGTTAATGTGCATTAAAATGATCTGTTTACTTAAAAAATGCAACATTTTACTATAAATTTAAACTCTTTCTCTCTTTTTTCCTCTCAGCTGAACAGCTGAAGAGTAATTATAAAACAGTACTTTTAATCGAGGTCAGCAGGGCAGGTTTAGGCCATTAAAAGCTGCCATTTAGATCCCATAAATCATATTGTGCATGTTTACCTTTAGACATCTCTTTCACCGAACAGCGGGCTAATACTGTTTCCTTCATTGTGGTAATAGTCACTGTATGAATATTAATGCAGTATCTCTCTGGGCAGCTCATCTAAAATGAATGAAGGGAGACCCAAGGCTGTGATGGACCGGTCCAAACACAGACAGCTCATTAAAAGTAAATTGTCTTGTAATGCGCACCTGTCTGCCATGAGCGAGAGGGGGCGGCGGGTGAGATCCGAGACCGGCCCCTTTAACGTTATTTACTTCTGATTAATTCCCCGTGAACCACTTCCATCTGCGACCGCCCCTTTCCATGTGAACACGCTGGTGGACGTGTAATGAAACCCGGATTATGATAATATTTCTGGGAAATGGATCCATAATAGAGGCATTAGCAATTATATGGTCTAATATAAGGCCTACATGTAGGGATTTGCATTGCAGGGCTGCCACGAGTGGGATTTCTTATATTATCCTCATTCAGGTTTGGCCTGTTTAATAGAAAGAGTCAAAAAAATGCATAATTCTGGATGCCAGCAGCTGTGGGAATCAATTTCAGCCGGGAGTGTTGATGCGTCCAAGCAGCGCGCCACACTAGCATGACGTGCTAAATAGCTGTTCACCTACTTCCAGTTCACAATGATCCACAATAGGCTCCAAATCTGGAATATAACATGAAGCTTAATAAAGCCACTGAGCAGATTTTGATTATAGTCACACAGTCTTTTTGTGCTTTAGTTCCCCGGCACAAAATAGTCCAGAGGATTTTGTAAAGGATAGTAATATCCCAAGCTTATAACCAGAGCCAAGTGCAGAGCAGACAGAAGCTAAAGAGCTTCAAGAACTACAAAACTAAAAAAAAACACTCCCTGGAACAAGAAAAGTCCAAACCATTGTCCAAAGACTAGACACAACAGCAGTATACATACTCTACCATTTGGTTGCAGTACAATTTTGAACTCCGCCCACAACCTTTTTATTGAATGGGAGCTACAGCAGACTTTGAAATTAGTTTCCTCATTCAGTATTTACCATAAATGTGTTTTATGAAAGTTATTTGGGGATATGTAAAGGGGTGTGGTAATGACCTGATTGACAGCTTGGTTAAGTTGATTGACAGCTGACATTCTGATGGTTGCAGACATTCTCCCGGTTACTCTCAGAGACACTTGAAGTACATCTTAACTCATTTGACATTCTCTGACTTCATTAATCAGATTTAATCCCTTTGATGTCTCTGTAGAGAAGTGATGAAGGGCAGCATGCCAACAGAGGGGGGGCGGAGATTGTGTGGTAGTGCTGCCTCAACTTCCATCTATATTGTGCATGCTGTGGTTACAATTTGCGTCACAAGCACAAGTTTTGGCCATTATAGCTTTTTTTGCTTCAGAACGTCACAATGTGAGTTAAGCAAACTGTCCAATTCTTATATTGTTAAACAGTCTATGGTCCAATCAAAGAAGAGTCCAAAGGAAGTAAAAGCTTGAAAATGGGTGTGAAAAATAAAAAATAATAAAAAGTGGCCAAAATTCCTGAAAACAGGAGTGATAAACACAAACAGCCAGGAATGACACACTGCCATCATGTTAAAGAGCGAAACCAAAAGGGTCCTTCAAACAAAAGCAATCAAATGTCCTTAAAAAAGAAAAAGACATAAAAAACATGCATGACATGATGGAGGAAAGCCTCGATGCAGCCTGTTAAAATTAATCTGTCTGTTTAAACTCGGATGTTAAAGTTGGAGTTGGAAGTTGGAAGTGAAACACACACTAGAGGCTTGAGGCATGCCAGTGATGAGCTTCCCTAAGTTCACCCACACTGGGTAGAGCTTACGGTTAACCGGATCAGCCCAAATTCATTAATACAGGGGAAGCAGCAGGTGTGCTCAATTGCCAATAAGAAAGGTTAGGCCACACCCCCTCCTCAGGTGTAAGCAATAGACACTAAACCTTAAAGCTCCCTCTGGTGGATGAGGGGAGGGCACTGCTACTACCTTACAGATTTAAAGTGAAGAATCTCAAACTGACAGTGTAATTTTGTCCCAGACTTGGCTCAGGCCTTAGAGTGACAGGTGACTGACGTTCAGCAGCCTCGTATTTATATTTCGAAGTTAAATAAGGTCGAACAGTTTCTTTGCACCATCGCATGTCCTGCTCTTTGGGAAACTGGTCCCCATAGACGCCCAGACATGTAACCACATCCAATTACCTCTTCACGTACTCCTGTCCCACAGTGAGGTTGTTTTCTTCTCTGGAAATCTGTCATGTTTCAGACTCGTTTTGTCCTTCTCTCCTTCGCTCGAATCCTGTTTTCCGGGAGAAGTGGAGAGAGTCTGCGGGTTGCCATGGTAACCTATGTTTCACCGGTGGGGTAGCGCGTCGAGTCGACAAACACGGCCGCCCACGCGGCCCCCGCCGATTGTGAAGATCATTGCCGCGTTACAGTCCTGTGGGTGGAACATTCTCTCCGCTATCGTCTGCCCTCCACACCACGGGCGAGATGCGCTGGATAAGAAGTTCCTTCAAGCGCTTTCCTCCATGCCTGGATGACTCATAGCCTCTCGCTGAACCTGTATCTTTCTGGTCACCTTATTAGGGAATAAATTGCATGGTACAGACGCCTGGGATGATGGTGAAATAGCATCTCTTTCTGCAGTGAAAATGGCTGAGTGAGGCTGCGATGTCACAAAGACATCTCCGGTCCACGCGGCTTGGATGAGTAGCATACGTCGTTGTGTTAAGATCACTGTAGTTCTCAAAGCTCGGGGCAGATGTTCCTAAATAGTTCTTAGGGTACATGGGGTAGAAAATGTACTTCTTCTCTATTCATTTTAGTATTACTTCACTTGTGAAACACATCTAGGAAAGGTGCTGTAAATCTGCCTAATGCAGCAAGTTCTGAGATAACGTTAAGCTCTAACAAAGCCTTTATTGATGACATTTGTGTAAACCGTCATCATCGTGTGGAATAAAGGCTTATTTTGCTATTTAAATCATCTCATTAGCATTAATTAAGGTCTGAATATCAGTGAATCTTTTTCATTCATATCATTAATTTGCCATCAATGTGTCCAGATTGGTCATATCTCTGTCCTTCATGGATGTGAATTCTGGACAATAAAAAAGCAGGACAAGAAGAGTATTGAACTTTGGAGACTTTTGAGAGAAGTTTAGGCAACAAAGAAAACAAATAAATGGACGCTCAACCCAATCAAACCCCAACTTTCACTAAAAGCCCAGATAACTGCCCGGAAGCTTTTAAGACTGGCATAAAATGTGCTGTCGCTCATTGGCTTGTTTCCATGAGCCCAGCGCAAAACAAGCAGCCCCTGTGCGATTGTTCTATCCATCGAAATACACAAGAGCCTCTTCCACACAACTGAGCTGTTTGATCTCACCAAGTGATGTTTGTGTGTGTGTGCATTATCTACGGTTGTGTGGAGTCATGGAAATGAGCCAATATGTGATGTCATGCAATGTTCCGGAGGTGAAATTCTCAGTGGCTTGTATGAAATAACATGGACATGGAGGCGTAGTCGATTCCTAGCACTTTGACCCACAGAGTCGGTGGCCGAGAGTCAAAATAGCTCGGCCACCTCCCACCTGAGTAGCTCCATCTAAAGTTTGAGAACTCAGCTGTGTCATTTTAACTTTGATGGAGAGACGGCTAAGCACTGGCTACAGAACAGAACCTGTACATGTGTGATAACTACAACGTCTCATGATGATACACCTTATTCCCAGTTCCACCTTAAATGGTGTAGTGCCTCGTAAAAAGGTTCTAGTCTTTTTGGACTCTGTCTAAGCTGGTTGCTGCCTGGCTGGTGCTGGTTAGTGTTCTCACATCACTGTTATGTCATCACAACCCTGATGTAGTTATAATCTGGTTTATAGCTGAAACTGTTAAATATTACTGGTTCAATGCCCTGGCATGCGAACCCTTGAGCAAGGCACCCAACCCTCAACTGTTCCCTGGGTGCTGTGGAAAGGCCAGCCTACTGTTCTGGGCAAGAGTGTTCACTGTGTCCACTAGTGTGTTTCACTGGTGATGATCTGATTCCTTTGTATATTTTCACTTTCACTACTCATTGGCTAGAATGTCTGGAACCTGTGGAACCATTCTGTTTGGCACTGTTTAGAAAGTCTGAGAAAGGGGGCTGTGAGTAAACCTTTTGGCATTTTAAAAGAAGAATGTCACCAAAATTTCAATAAGACCTCTAGTCAACTTGGATCCCCTTTAAGCACCATTATTTGTGACCCTTATTGTTAAACGAGACCAGTGTAGTTTGTGTTAATGAGCCATGCTGAATGATCTTGAGACCAAGACAATCAGCCTGAAGTTGTTCTTATAGCTTGTATCTACAAGGTTTGCACTCTAGATACCATCAAAACAAACGTATAAAGACCCTTTTTTATGCTAATGGACAGATTCTCTCCATGAGCCAGCATACTCCATTTCTTTTTATGAACAGATGCAAGTGAAACGAATGTCTAAACTCAAGCACACGTTTCCATCAGCCAGGGGGCTTAATTGGCGACGAGAGACAGAGCGGGAAAAATGATCCCAGTGTCGTCAAGTCTGGTATACCAGACCAAGGGTGAAAATGTCTGAACAAAACGTCTGAACATGTTCCCTGGAGCAAGGCTAAAGCCATCAATTTGAGGACGAGAAAAGAGTGAATTTCAGGTGCGATTTATCAAAGAAACTCTACGAAATGACTCCTTGCGGTTTGTCGAAACCGAAATGAAACTCTTTTTTACAGTTTTGAACAAAATACCATGTTATTTGTCAGTCCATTCCACCAGCCAATGAATAACAGTGTTCCTATTCATGAGGCCAATGTGCAAAATGTCACAGGAAAGATTTACCTAAAACACCCCCGACTTCTTTTGAAGGTTCCACTAATGACTAAGGATGAGGACGCAAATCTTCCTTTCTTTTCATTTAGAGTTCTTGGGCTGAGGCTAGAACTGTGACAGGTTGCTAGCAGCCTGGTTCTGTCAGGGATGCAGATAAACTAGAATTGGGTCAGAACATCCACAGCTACTCTGGGACGCTCTTGGACAAAAAAGGACAACAGAGGTACATACAGGGTAAATGTACAACATGGTCCTTCAGTTACAACTCTGTACCTCTTAACAGCCCACGGTGGTTTTAATACAGCAACTACATGAAATAAATACAAAAATGTTGATGCAGTTAATAAAAAAACCTTCGAACACAAAATGTGTTTATGGTGTATAATATAATAACACAAGCTTACAATTTACTGCTCAACACTATTTTTTCTCAGAAGTGTTTTTTTATCAGGCTGCACAGCACTGAAGGGACTTTATGTAAGCTCATGTTAGAATTGTGCCATAATAGCTCATCCTTCAGTAAGTCTGACTAATTAGTTCTATTTGTTTGGTATTTATTCAAAAATAAGTAACTACAACCAAAAATGAGTGTTTTTACAAGGGGCTACCCTGCATATCTCTTCATTCACTAGTGCCAGTCATCAGCTGTTATTGCCTGCAGCTTGTGACTGGCTTATTTGGCATGCAGTCATTGGCTTTGCCTGTGCAGATCTGACTTGAAGCTGGTGGTAAGAGTTTCAGCTCTTACTATAACATTTAGTCTGTGGTCCTTTCTCAGTTTTTGACTCTGAGGCCAAAGACTTTCTTGACATTTTTGTCTGTGTGTGTGTTTTGGCCTGTAAACCTGTAACTCCCACAGATTCCCCCATAAGGCTGGGTACCCACAGTGGGGTGGCCGCTTCTTTCCAACTTCCTTGAGTGGCCATTTTCCGAGGTCCACTCCTAGTGATGCTTCACCTGGCAGAGAATAGGATCTCTCTTCCCAGGGCACTCAAACTGTATGTGTTAAAGTAGCATGCCCATTTCCTGAGGTCCCCCCTTGATGGCATTGCACCTGGCAGTGGATGGGGCCTCTTCCTCAGCACACACAAGCTGTCTTTCTGTGTGTTTGCTGTTTTTTGAAGCCGGTTTCCCTTGGCTGGTTGAACCTCCCCCTTTGCTTTATATTATTACACATTCTACAGCCTTAGTGGTGCAGCAGGATGTGTGCCAGCCACACTTTTCATTCCCCATGGCACTGTTTCAAATCCTGGCCGCGGCAGGTCTTTAGTTTGTACTTTTGGTTTTTCCTGTGCATTTCCCTGCTGCTCTTCTATCTGCATCCCAGCTCAAATGTGGCTGCAATCCAGGGAGCATTTCCCACTCTCCCTTCTATCATGTTACAGTTTTCTAAACATTTTGTCAATGTTTCCTCCAAAGTCTTTTAATACTTAGTCCAGAAAAATGTGGCACATGATTTATTTGAAGCGAAATCTCAAAAAAGCTCAAAAGAGTTTAGTTGAAAGAAGATGAAGATAATTTCAGCTTCCATAAGATACCTTCTTTTGGCATGTATTATAGAAAACAAGAAGGTATTTCATCTCTGAATGTAAAGAAGAGATGCTGGACATGTTGGATGATTTAAGATATTTCAGAGACTCACATCAATCGCTTTTCATGAGAGTCAATTTATCTTAATTACGACGAAATCTGGTACAGTTATGTTTCCTAAACATAGTTCACTCTACAAGATTTAAAAAATCCTAAACAATGTAGGAAATGTGAGACACCCCACACGTAATGACATTTTTCACTGATTTTTCAGTCCTTGATCGTTGTTAGTCATAAAGGCACCCACACTACAGCATCTGCCCTGAATGAAACACCACACATTTTAAGAGTAACACATCCGACCAATGGCTCTGAGCCTCAAAACCTTGTGGGAGTTTCTCACAGACTGCTATATCATAAGAACAGGTACTAGTTTCTCATGAACGAGATGTAAACAAACATGGCGGATCACAGTGAACCTATTACAATGCTAGTCGAGAGCTCGTACTCATGCTGTTGCTACAGCTCTACAAGTCCACCTCACTCACCATGTAACCACTTTTAACTTCTTTAATACTCTTACCTTCAGTTCAGCTGAGCTTTCATTGGCTGACAGTCTTTCAGGCGTAATGTTAACGTTATGTTTTACACATGATAATCGTCAACCCCACACTATAGGATATTGAGTCTTAACTATTGAACAATTCATGATTCATCCATCCATTCATCCATTATCCCACCCGCTTAAGCCTTAGCAGGGTCGTTGTCTGCACCCTACCCCCTCGCTGGGCACAGGGCAGGGCATTACACTATTCCAAAAAAAGCACAGGACAGGGTGCCAATCCATTGTTGGGTAATTTAGAGTTCAAGAGTGATTCAATTGATAAAATTCCCAATCGGGTGCAGCCCTGACTGCACTGGGAGAAGATTGGAGGGGTCATGTCTTGATTTTTGACACCGAACATTACAGGATCATCTTGAAAGTTATGATCACTCTGAAATTAGGAGACCTTTAATGACAATTGGGAGGAGCAAATCAGCCTCATAATTGACCTGTACTGTGAACCAAGCTTAACTAAACCTACCAAAGATGGACTCTTAAGGGTTTCACTCCAGTGAAGAGGTGAAATTGCCACAAAAACACCTCTTGCCTTAAATAGCGCATCAGAGAAAGAGATTATTATTTGGCTGGTTTGCATTGCCGTAGATATAAGACTTGTTCATGCTTGTAATTGGATTAGATATATTTCAGGATCTGTAATAATATTGATTTGATTAGGACAAGCAGATTTAAGCTGCTTAAACATCAGTTCTATAACAAGTCTATTGATTCTTGCACTGAATCAATTTTTCAGTGTTTCATAAGCATTTTTTTACATTTAAAAGCAGAGACTGTGGCTCTCTTTGATTCCATAGGTATTATATAGACACATCAGCCACTTCATTAAAACCACCTCCTTGTATCTATACTCATTGTCCATTTAGCTCCACCTACCATTAAGATGCACCAGGTACAGACAGTAGTAGATCTGTTTCTCTGAATACTTCTGTTCTTCAGTGATCAGGGCCACCACGGGACCACCAGACGGTGGCCTGCAGTGACACTGACGTGGTGGTGGTGTGTTAGCGTGTGTTGTGTTGGTGTGAGTGGTTTTTAAAACTTCATGCATCATGAAGGCCAAGACCCAACGTTTCCCAGCAGAACATTGCCCAGACCAGCACACTGCCATTAATGCATTCTTTTCCCAAAAAATTGTGATTCATCGTCTTCTATTGCTCCATAGTCCAGTTCTGACGCTCAGGTACCCGCTGTAGGTGGCGGACTGCGGTCAGGATGGACTCTGACTGGTGTGCATGCTGAAAGCTGTGGTTCACTGTGTTCTGGCACCATTCTGTCATAGCCAGCATTAACTTGTTCAGCAGTCTGTGCTACAGCAGATCTTCTTTAGGATCAAACCAGATGGGCTAGCCTTCACTCCCATCATGCATCAATGAGCCTAAATTGCTCATGACCCTTGTCACTGGTTCACATGTTACCTTAGATCACTCTTGGCACCCTAACAGTCCTGTATGTAGTCCTATATGTGTGTATATATGTGCACATGTCTGTACATAAGCATACATAATACATATGGCTGCAGTTTTTGGACAAGTGTATTATTAGAGTCGGTCCCTGTGCTGCAGTATCAGAAGACTTTGCTGTGCGGATCTGATTTCTTTCAGCCGGGAGAGCATTAGTGAGGTCAGGTGTTGGTGTTGGATGATTAGTTCTGGATCACAAACCTGACTCCAGCTCATTCTAACAATATTAGATGTAGCACCATCACTGCAGAGCCCAATATTGAGGGACTTCACACAACCTCGAGCTGATGCTTGGCATCAGTCATGGTGGTCTTAGACTCTTGTCGGCTCTTCTAGAGCATCACATACTATTAGCAATGGTAGCTTCAACCATAATGTGTAACTCTTCGTCAGTAAAACTGTTACTGAGGAGAGAGGATGGAAAGAGTTTAGCTGTACCACTCGTACACTGAGACTGAACAGAGCTGTGACGGTATGATTTGGTCACTTTTAGCCGAAATTCAGTGGGAGATTAACTGGATTAACAGTGTTATGATAAATTCTGGTGAGAGACAGACTAATAATTACATGTCAGAAAGCGGAGAGCATGTTCGAGTCGGGCATGATGTACAGGCATTGCTGGGGGCGCCACACGAGGTGCTGAAGCATTTTTCACCCAGCTGTCCATCACAGCACTCAACACAGGCCTTGTGTATGAACAAGATAAAGCAGCTGTTCTTCACCGTGTTCCTGGACTTCCACTGTGCTGCATGTTTTCTGACTTGGCTCATGAAGGGCTTGATGATGATCTGACAACTTAAGTGTATTTAAATAGAAAAAATGTAACACTATGCAACATGGTTCCTTAATTAATGCTTAATTAACTAAGCCTTACTCTTTAATGATTATTCGCTACTATAAACTATTATGTTGATTTAAGCATAATGGATTAAACTATGAACCATGAAAGGTGCATCACCTGATCTTTTGTAAGGACATAGTAAGAGTTATCTGAGAGCTCAGATCTCTTGGGATGCCCAAACTTGTCACGGCGCTACTTATCCATTTTTTTTCCAGTCTAAATATGTACAAAATATACAAATAAATAAATTAATAAATAAATAACAATAATTCAGTTACAGTTTGGTGCTGAAATAACAACAAACTACAAGCCCAACCTTTACTAAACTGCACTTGTTGTGATGAAGCCAGAATACAGCCGCTTAGCTTTGTGTTTGTGCTCAGTGGCTGCAGTGTTAGGGATCGTCTCACAATTATCAGAAGAAACGTGAAGTGTTTCAGTGTCTGTAGCCAATGACACTTGCATTAAACACACAAAACATCATTTTATTAAATATTAGTAATAATGTAACACATGCATCTTCATACATATTCATATATTATTGTCTTTCTTTTATATACAAATATAAAAGAATAATCAATTGAACTCATGTTATTAAACCGAATGATGTCAGTTTATTAAAATACAAACATTCATTACTGCCTAACTACAAGACTTATTTTGGGAAGGTTCATTTTATAATCATTTATAGAAAATAAAAAAAGCTCAGTTTCATCCAAAATATTTAATTTCAGTGCGTCTCTACTTCTAAATCACCTTGTATATTCAGTATAATGTACATTATATATAATATGCTGTCAGTACTCTTCTTTGTGTTTAGAATCTTAAGGATATGGATGTAAAATAATTCCGTATGTGTGTTTCTCTAATTTGCCAGCTGCCGTCATTCCCATTCATAATAAGATTTGTTTTTACCGTCTGTGGTACATTTAGAAAGTAACCCAGACACTGCATGCCAATGCTGTAATGTTCAACCGTTTTAAAGTGATCTGAATTTGGCAAACCTGCCATTCCTGCAGTCATCACACAGCGATGATCACACCGAGCTAAGAGAACAGTCTGCTGTGAGGGGAAATGACAGCAGAGTGAAATACTGTAATGAAATACTGCAGTGACAAAAAATGAAATGTTAGTGAAGGCACTTACACAGAATATACCCTCAACATAATGTACAGACTTTCAGAATGCTGCATTTGAATGGCCATGTCAGTGGTAATTAATGACCACTGACATTGGGAGTTTTCATATAATTTCTCAATAATCTGTTCACTGATGGCCAGAGGTGTCAAGTAACGAAGTACAAATACTTTGTTACTATACTTATGTAGAATTTTGGTTATTTATACTTTACTGAGTAATTATTTTCTGATGACTTTTTACTTCTACTTACTTACATTTTCATGTAATTATCGGAACTTTCTACTCCTTACATTTTAAAAACAGCCTCGTTATTTCTACATATTTCATTTCGGTTCGTCATCATTTTAAAAAACATCCTGTCCAGATAAACTGGCCATCCAGAAAGAGTGAATGTGATTGTGGTTGATAAATATAAACAAATACCATTCTGATACCCTATTGGTCCCTGCACGTCACGTGTATCATCACTCTCCAGTAAGCTCAGTACCGCAACGCAGCGCTTTAAGGCAGCACTTGAAGTTTCTAACTCGTGCTTACGGATCCAGTATCCTCCAAAAGCAACAGAAAGAGACGAAGTGTAGTGCTCAAACTACTTTATTCTGTTTTGTTTACAAAAAGTCAGTTTGTATTGTTTTTACTAGGATAACATACAAAGGAATAAATAAAAAATGTTGCTTAGCATAACAGGCTACGCTAAGAAAACTCTGCTACATTAAACTACTGCCCTGATCTCCACAGGGAAAAGTAATGGAGTACAGAGTAAGTTTGCAATCAGGGAAAGCAATCGATTGCCAGAAAAATAAAGAATTTACTCTAAATACTAAAACAATGCTCCTAAATAATCTAGAAGAACATAAAACACAAAATAAAAATATAATTGATATTAAATATACATTTAGTGAAAAATGTCATTACGGCTTTTAGAAAAAATGTATTTTGGGGGTGGGGGTGGGGTAGTGCACTATACGCCCCTGTGGCACAGCCTAAGTTTTGGCATTATCCTTAAATTACTTTTACTTTTATACTTTAAATAGTTTTGAAACCAGAACTTTTGTACTTTTACTTGAGTAAAAAGCTTAAGTTGATACTTCAGCTTCTATAAAAGTCTTTTTAAACCCTAGTATCTATACTTCTACCTGAGTAATGTGTGAACACTTTTGACACCGTTGCTGATAACAGGAAGTCGTGGTAAATTTGATCTCAGTATTGGTTAAACTGATGATTTGACGACAACTTGTATGAAAATAATAATAAAACAAAAGATTTTACCATCAATTTTAAAATGTATGAAGTGTACAAGACCTTTGACCTTTGAGTTTTCAGAAAAGAAATGAAAAAGGGAAAGCAGCTCAGCCTAAAATAGGAAGTCATAAAGACTGGAAAGATTTAATTAACACTAATAAATAGAATGATTGACCCATTAATATGCCACTTAAAGGTGCAGGTTTTCAGTATATTTGTAATATCTCTTTAAGTCTTGTCTTGTCTAGCCCCACCCCTTATTGGTTCCACCTGTGTCTTGTTGTGTTTCTCCTATTTATACCCTATTGTTCCGCCAAGCCATGACTCAGGTAGCCTAAAACCTGGTTCACGCTACAGGATAAACTAGCTGATTCTGAGTTTTCAGGGTAATCATAATTGATTACAATGATCCTGTACTATGTGGTGTCTATAATCCAGTCTTTACCCCTCCGATCTTCTCTCAGTGCAGTCAGGGCTGCACCCCATTGAGAATCGTAAGTAACCATGTTCAGTATTTAGACTCAGTATGCTTTAATGGGGGGCGGCTTTTTTCTGAGCAAATCTCTCAACCAGCATTGCAATGGTTTAAATGTCATCCACTATGTTTGTTTACATCTCATTCTCAAAACACTCCTGTGAGGTTTTGAGGCTCAGAGCCATTGGTCACGTGTGTTACTCATAAACATAGTGTGGGTGCCTTTATGACTAACAACGATCAAGAACTGTAAAATGTCATTATATGTGGGGTGTCTCACATGTACAACATCCTTTAGGAGTTTTAAAATCATGTAGTGTGAACCGGGCTTAACACATTTCTGCACGTCACCTGCAATTTTAAAACTTTCTTTTGATTGAAGGACAATTTCAGCCGAAGCCACAAAACAGCAACTAGTTTCAAGTTTATTTTATTGTTTTGGCCACTAGCTGTAAAATAAGCTTTGTGTCTGGTTCCTATTTAACCTGTCGGACTATATATCATCCCTTACTTGACTTTTTTTTAAGTTTTCATACTGTTTTTGTGCCCTTCACATTTGCTTCAACTCCTGAATGCTTTGATAATGAACATAAGAGCTGGTTTCTGCTTGCTCTGGCATAAGTTCAGTTCTGGAGTTATATGCTTGTAGTATAAAGAGTAGACAGGCATTTAAAGTGTTTTAAATAGGGCTGTCAAAGATGTTAATAATGTAAAACACATTGAACAATGAGCTAATGCCATTAGCACTCATGTTTTGGGGTTTGCACTGTGACTGAGCTCATTTAGAGTTACAATTCAGATCAGAAAGAGCTTATTATTGTTCTGTTTAAACAGAAGAACAATAAACCTCCAGTGATGAGAGACTTTGAATCCTAGTCACGTCTTTTTTTCTTCTAAATGAGAGTTTCAAACTCTAATGGAGTAAAAATGTGTGAATGTTCAGCTTTGTTAGATCATGTTCACTGCATACAGCAACAACAGATATCACACTCATAAAGGGGCAGCGCAGATTAAATGGCAGAAATGGCTTCCACTTTGTAGTTTCATCTTAATATCAGCTGGTGTGTAGTTTTCCAAAACTAATAAATAAATAAAGATAAATTAATGTATTACGGTTTGTTATTGTAAGTAGAAAACTTTCTTTTGGTGATATTTTATGAAAATAATGGGAGTTTTTTTCTCTCTTTTTTCATTAACTTTTTTACAATATTTTAATGATGAATGTGACACTGTACATATAATAAGGTTAAAATTTTAATTGAAATGAGAAAAAAGTTATTTTTATACATTACTCTTACATTTCTAAGTTTTTTGCATGTATTTCAAATATTTTTATTAGATTTTTACCTTTAGTACAGACATCATAAAATCAAGAAGACATATGGGAAAAAAAATACATATACACATACATACACCTCCATACATAACATATATTAATAACATCAATCCCATTACTCCCAACCTGTACAGAATCATATTTATACTGATAAAAATAAATAATTAAAAAATTAATAATAAGTTATATATAAAACATACAAAGACGGTCAATTATCCCATACCTAAGTGAACTCCCTTGTCTTTATTGGGAAATTCTAAATGAAAATAATAAAAAAATGGCTGCCATGCCTTAAAAAAACTCTGAATAGAACTTCTAGTTGAATATTTTAATTTCTCCAACTTTAAGAAGGACATTATATCCCTTACCCATTGACCATGTGCAGAAGGGCATGCTTCTCTATTACAAATATATGAAAATGTCTCAAAAATAGAAGACCAAAATTCCATCAACTTTGGGCATTCCCAAAACATATGGAACAAGTTAGCTGTGACCTGATGAAAATAATGTTAAAATAATATTTTAACCCTATTTGAATAATCAATATTATATGATTTAATATTATTAAATACAACCATGTATTGTTTCCAACTTGGATTGTTTTTACATTCCGAGAGGCTTTATTTACTCTCAAATGTGATTTAATACATAACTACGTGAGATTATAGAGCAATTATATTTAAATTGCTTTGAATTATTTTTTAAAAAATGTAAAATGAGACATGGCCTTTCAAATCAGACATTACTACACATCCCATAACTAAAACACACATTAGATCAGTTCTCTAGCTTTTGTTAAAATGCTATTAGTTCTTTATATTGTTAGCATAATATTTCTGTCATTCATAGAGTTCAATTTGCGATTTAAGTTTAATAAGAAATGACATTTTAATAAATGAGAAAGGAAAAAAATAAATAAATGAAAGAAGGCTTAGCATGCATGTTTTAAAATTTGTATTTATTTTTAAGCCCTTGTTCTGAGAGCCGCTGTGTTCAGGTCTTGGATCGATGCTGCATTAATGCTTGGCTGACAGGCCCTGCCATGCCGTTTTGCCTTCAGGTTGGGCTTTTCTTTTTGTTTTCTGTGCTGTGTAGAGCGGCAGCCTCTGCCTGTGCCTCTCCACACTCGGCAGGGAGGCGTCTGAAACACAAGCTATGCCTCAGCTCCAAGCATCACACCCCTCTCTGTGAATGTGCCCTCTATTTCTTATTTATTTGAGTTTTTTTACAAGTCCCCTGGTGAGCATGGCTGCAAGCTCTATTCTCAGACCATACCTTCCCATCTTCTGGTCTGTTTCCACCAGCATCATTCATCTGCAGACTGGCAGCTGTTCTAAAACTAGGGCTATGATCCTAGATGTAGATTAAGCTTAAGTCTAGAGTAAAAGCATTGCATGCCTGGGCATTTGTGGTGGATGTAACCTTATAGGTTAGTGTTCCTAACCCTAAGTCACTAGGCAAGAAGGTTTGAGTGTTTCAGAGTTATGTTTGTTAGGGACTCTTATTGTTGAAAGGTCTCAACAGAGGGACCACAACAAACCTACCAGTGGGCAGCAGTATAGGCCAATATCAGAGGCAAGTGATAATGGCAATGGTATCAAATCTTCTGCATGGAAGACTCCTCCGGGGTCTCTGGTTTCCTCCCAAAGTCCAAAAATATGGCAGTCAGGTGAATTGGGTTCTCGAAATTGCCTTGGCATGAATGTGTGTCCAATGATAGATTGGTGCCCTGCTTTTGGTTGAAACAATAGAATGCTCTTTCTAGGGGTTAAGGGACTGGATTACAATGATGGATGGATGGGTTTTTATAAGATGAACCCACACAAATGCCACAGCAATGCCACGTTTAATAGTGGGAAACTCCACATTGGGTGCATGTCAAAAACAACACATAATGCCAGCTGCCTGTATGGGCTTTGCCCCACAGTTAGCAGTAAAAGCAAATCAATAAAAGGGTTGTTTAACCAGCGATGCATTAACTTTAGCATAAAACTGTGCTAACAGTAAATGCCTGTGAGAGCACTGTTCACATCTACGCATGTGTCAAAGAGCTTAAAGAGTGATGGATACAGCTATATGATCCTGTCCCTGGTTAACCCTCATAGCGTCTGCACTTGTGTTCCACCACAATAACACTTTTGTAGACAACGTGCCAAGCCCTCTGCGGTGCTGGATTAGCTCCCCTCTCCAACACTTGTTGTGGGAAACAAAAGGAGCCACTTGTACCAACCCTTCAAGTCCTGCGGACTGGAGCCCTGAAAGCAGCAGTGGAGCTCCAGAGATGCTCAAACAGGCGTAGTGGTTTAGAGTGGGCCATTGTGAAACTGTGTAACTCAGTGTGGTCAAGAGAAGGTCACCCAGGCCAATGGAGTTGAATGTGTTTTGTTGCTGAGATTTGATGAGGGCTTTTAAACCATCAGTGATGGGTGGCTGTGTTGTATTGTTATACTGTTGTATGTTGAGTAGGTTTATTTTTCATATTTGCATCCTACCTGTTCCATCTGGTGTGGTCCAGAGGAGGGCTACCTGTCATTGGTTCCTCTCACTGGTGCTGTCTCTTGTGCTTATGGAGCTTTTTTGTGACTCTGTTTCTCTCAGTGGTTCCTTCCTATGTTTATAAGGAGCTTTTTCATTTGGGTCTTGGTTCCTCTCAGTGGTTCATTATCATGTTAATAGAGAGCTTTTTCTTTCTCTTCTCATCTCAGTTGTTCTTAATCATGTTCATTTTTTTGCTTTTGAGTCTCAGTTCCACTCATCGGTTCTTCCTCTTGTTCTTAAAGAGTTTAAGTCTTTCTTCCTCTCACTGGTTCTTCATCTTGTTCTTAGAGAGCTTTTTGCGTTTTTGTTCCTCTCATTGGTTCTTCATCTTGTTCTTAGAGAGCTTTTTGAGTTTTTGTTCCTCTCACTGGTTCTTCATCTTGTTCGTAGAGAGCTTTTTGAGTCTTTGTTCCACTCATTGGTTCTTCTTCTTGTTCGTAGAGAGCTTTTTGAGTCTTTGTTCCACTCATTGGTTCTTCTTCTTGTTCCTCGAGAGCTTTTTAAATCTTTATTTGTCTCAGTGGTTTTCCTTGTGTTCTTAAACAGCTTTTTGAGGCATCATTCTTCTCATTGGTTCTTGTTCTTGTTCTCTGGTTGGCTGGCTGTCTAGGTAGCTGTCCTTCCTTCCTTCCTTTCTTCCATCCGTCCATTGGTCCATTTGTCAATTCATCCATCCATCCATCCATCTAAGAGAGTTGAAAAGCATCCATTCATCCGTGGGTCTGTCTGTCCATCCACCCATCAATCAATCTTTTAATCCATCCTCCCATCCATCTGTCCATCCATCCAATATTTACAGTAAACAGATCTTTTCCTAAGATATAAACTGGTTTATACTGGTGGTTAGTACCTGGAGCTGGTTTAGTTGGTCACTAAGTCTAGTTATCCAGTTGATTAGTGTCCAGAACTCAACATCTGCTGTTTGTTTGGTATCTGTGTGTTATTAGTGACACGCATGCTTCAGTGTTTCAGTGTTAATAGTTTTATCCTCTTCTGATCATAATGGAAGAAGCATTTCACACTGTTTACCTAAACCAGGGTTGGGCATGTTGTTTGACATGTCATATTTGCAACTTTGGAAGCCTTCGGGCCTTTTTTTCTGGTTCGGCAGATGTTTCAAAGCCTGAAAGTCTAGACGATTGCATTCAAGCAGGGTTAGAGCTAATCTCGAGATGGTTTCACCTGACAGGTCGCTGTCTTGCCGAGTTAATATCCTCTGGCTTAGTACCAAAATAACAGATCCTAGAGAAATTATGAATTATGAATCGCGTTTCCCTTCCACTTATCCTCTACTAGTCTGTCAGCCAGGCAATTAGAAGCAAATTTTAGCAACTCGGTTCGAGCTACCCATCCGCACAAGTGTTTAAACTGCCGTCAGCCAGCCTCAGGAGCTGCACCTTTGCTTCTGCTTCCCGTCATGATCGGATTAGCTCGGCGCCGAAAAAAGCTGCGCAAATTACACAGCCACGTGTTCGGGTTCGAACATGATCAAATTCAATGAGCAAATCGATACTTTAATCGTGTTCAGTGGGAGGAAAAGAAAAAAGAAAAAGCTGCAGAGCAAAAAGTCACATTTCTACTCATTGACTGGTTATTGCATCATCGATCCTCATATCGACGTGAGCAGTGTAGCCTTGACAATTAGCCTGTCAGTCAATTCTAAGCATTCTCTCTCTCTCTCTCTCTCTCTCTGTTCCTGGACAGGACAGTCCTATCAGGAGTAAATAAGGGGAATAGCCATCCGGCTCCATGGAAACATATGGTAATTGTTTTCTGTTAAAAATGGCAGCAGAGGCCAGCCTGAGGTTTAATGACACCTCTCTAATGTGTT
Source organism: Crenuchus spilurus (assembly GCA_036984385.1). Lineage (NCBI taxonomy): Eukaryota > Metazoa > Chordata > Actinopteri > Characiformes > Crenuchidae > Crenuchus > Crenuchus spilurus. The sequence goes on along the minus strand of BRDA01029098.1, from coordinate 3,716 downwards.
GCACTTCACTGAGTACCCCAATAATGAGCCTATCAGTCTTCTGCACAGGCAACGCAGATGGGGAACCAAAGAAGGGATTAAATGCAACTCTGGTATTGAATAAACAAACACAGTCCTCTGTCAGAGAGTGCAGAAAGAGTCTTACAGAGTTAAGTGAGTGTCGGCTGAACAGGTTAAGTGAGCGAGAAGAAAATAGAACTGTGCAGCAATTATAATGTGACACCACAGAGTGCGGCCTTGGCGCAGCATCCTGAATACTCAAAGACTGCTTGGAATATGACTCAAGGTTGCTTTGTTGAGCACTGGTTCAACAAAGTTTTGGTTTTTATTTCATATAAACGAGGGCGAGTCGAAAAGGATCCAAACTCTGGCTGATTTTCATACTTTTATTTTTTTTCCTGCTTTTCACTACACTGTCCATCAACAAGCTTTGGTATTCCCTCATTAAAACATGTTTTTGGCTGAGCTGTGAGGACCACTCTTCAGCTCTTCATCAGGCATGATGTTGATCTAAGTTTTTGCACATTTTTATACCCTTCCCAATGTAGTAGTAGTCAATTAGCCCATCCCCTCCATTAGGCCTCTCCCCATCACTTTGCACTGTCCCTGACTCTAGGAGGGTGAAGACAAGCACAAGCCTCCTCTGTTGCGTGTGATGTGGGAACCGCCTCTTTTCAAACTACCGCTGATACACCATCACTGGGGAGCCAACTCGCTTGGAGGAAAGTGCAGGATTCCCAGCTCTGAATGGACCAATCAGTAGACGCCTGAGCCAGCAGACATTACAATGTGTGAGTGATGGAGAGAGAGAGAGCGCCATCTACCCGCCCAGAGACAGCACTGACCATTTTTGCTCTCCTGTGCCCGGCTGTTGATGGCAAACAGCATGACCGGGATTCAAACTCGTCATCCTCGGGTCATAGTGTCAGCGTCTTAGCCTGCTGAGCCACTCAGGGCCCGCCCCATTCCATACTCTGCCATTTACTCTTAGGTTAATAGTCATGAATCCACGTCTGGTCACCAGTAATTTTTCTTTTTTTTACCCCAAATTCCCACCAAATGTGGAAGCCAAATCGATCCCCACTTGGACTCTCCCTAACACTTGTAATGCCCCTGACTTGAGTGGGGTGAAAACTTGTCTCCTTAAATGCACCTGAAGTCATGCTGCCAATACATCGTCTCTGGGCAGCCAGTGTGCTCACAGCTCGGATACATCAGCTAACAGACACCTGAGCTAGCACAAATTACTGAGTAGTGATGTGGAGAGAGTGCCATCTACCCACCCACAGAGACGCCAATGGCCAATTTTGCTCTCTCAGGCCCAGCGCTGGTGCTAGGCATTTGGATGCCCTAAGCACAAATGCTTTCTGGGGCTTTCTCAGACACCCCCTTTTTCAGACACCGGGTAGGAGGACCAAGTTCACATACAGGGCACCGCTGATGCTAACACCCCCCCCAACCGGAGCGAAGCGGGGGAGGTTAGCAGAGGCACAGTGATGTAAGCATTTGTGATTTAGTGCCCTGCTTGGGGGGTGTTACACACTTTTTTGGTGCACTTGGGGCCCAATGCGCAGTGTGTGGTTCATTTGGGCACAGCGCTGGCACTGCTCAGTCTCTGGCAAGCAGCATAACCGTGATTCAAACTCACAACCCCCTGATCATCGTGTCAGCGCCTTACACTGATGATCATCTGTTAATAATTCTTTTTAAGAAACTTTCACCTTCCTTAAAGTCTCGCACCATGTTTACTTTGATGTCCAAATGTATCTGCAGTGAATCACTGCACGGTGCTGTGTGGCCATTTTTTGTTGCACTGCAGTCATAAATGAGCTTATCTGGACAAAGACGCTACCACTATGACCCGAGGATCGTGAGTTTGAATCCCGGTCATGCTGTTTGCCATCAACAGTCGGGGCCCAAGAGAGCAAAAAATTGGCAGTGCTCTCTCTGGGCGGGTAGATGGCGCTCTCTCTCTCTCACTATCACTCTCACATTGCAATGTCCGCTGGCTCAGGCATCTACTGATTGGTCCAATCAGAGCTGGGGACCCTGTGTGCCTTCCTCCGAGTGTGTTAGGCTCTCCAGTGACGGTGTATCAGCGGTGGTTCAAAAAGAAGTGGTGGCTGCATCACAAGCAACGGAGGAGGCTTGTGCTTGCCTGCATCCTCCTAGAGTCAGGGACATTGCAAAGTGATGAAGAGAGTCCTAATGGAGGGGAGGGGCTAATTGGCTACCACTATATTAGGAAGGGGATCAAATTGGCAAAAAACTAGAAATAAATTATAAAAATAAATAAAAATAAATGAGCTGATGTTATACGTTCAAACCTACAGTTATTATACAGACAGTGACAGACAGAAGTTTTAATATTTCTAAAGTGTGGATCAGCCTACATCCCCTACAAGTGCACATGTAATAATGTTTTCACTTTGTGCTAATAAATATGAACAAAAACACTCAAAAAATCTATACTCAGAAGCATAAAGCACCCGAGCAAAAGCATCACAGTATGCTCCGTAAACAAGTTTTAGCTGGATACAAAAATCATTTAAAAGCTTTGATAGGGGCTAAGTAATGACCATGGAGGGTGCCTAAACTTTTGGGCCCTTATACTGTTTGGATTGGAGCATAAGCAATGGATATGAATACTTACAATATTAATATATAACATAAAAAAATGACTTAACAAATCATTTATTCACAGTAAACGTGACCAGGGAGCCCAACGTTTTGCAATTCATTGTACTTGTATACATTATATATATATATATATATATATATATTCAGTAAATAGAGATTAGAGCCAGCAAATAACAGGCTGTCAACATTCTTACAAACACAGATTGCTTGCGTCTGGACCACCATGTACTGACCTCACATCACGAAGGGAAAAAAAAGAATAAAATCAACAGCGAAAGGGTGCAGGGTGCACTTTTCATGTTTGACCCCTGAATACAATAGCTGTTAATAAAGTCATAATTTATTACAACAGCAATAATATAACAGACCCCGAATCCTATGATTGCCTTTCATATGTAATCTAGCAGGAATTGTCCAGGTTTAATTTACCGCCTTTGTGCTGTAGGGAGAGAAAAGGTGGCAGAAAGGATTTTTCTAGGACGAGAATAAAAGCAAAAGACTTTTTGTTTGGGGGAAAAAAAATACATAGCAGGCCTGAGAAGCCATCAGGTATATAAAAGCAGTGTTGCTGACAACACAGAGTCTGTAAATAGATAAGTTAGTGTCTGTGACAGACTGCAGCACAGCTCCAGCTTCATAAGTTCACATTCGAGGACAAAGTCTGTCTGTTTCAGCTTGAAGCAGCTCACATTTCATCTTAACGATGTGGGAAAAACATTGATTATGTAATCGGATGCATCAAAAGATGATCTCTGTCTTTTTTTCCATGCATTTGAATAAATATGAGCAAAACTTTGAGCTGCTCGGCAGTGCTGACTTTACATAGACGAAAACTTCAGTGACCTTCAGTGGACATGGCCACTCTTTCTTATAAATATATGAGTATATATGCTGGTACATTATATAACTAGGCTATAGAGCATCCCATTTGGGGTAGAAAAAATGTAATAATACTAAAACTTAAGATGTAACATCAGAGTCCACACAAGTCCTAAAAGTAGATACAGAGAACCCAGTTAAACAAATGAGACACAAATATTAGACTTGCTCATTTATTTATTGAGGAAAATGATCCA
>BRDA01029094.1:14212-28607 GCA_036984385.1 Crenuchus spilurus | reverse complement strand
AAAAACTAGAGAACATGGTTGGAATCACAGGAACAGCCCTAATGTGGTTTAAATCTTATCTAACAGAACGTTACCAGTTAGTAAATGTTAATGATGTATCATTCAACAGTACTAAAGTGAGATGTGGAATTCCACATGGATCTATCTTAGGACCTCTATTATTCATACTTTATATGCTTCCATTAGGCCACGTTATAAGTAAACATAATATTTCCACTGTTATGCAGATGATACACAACTTTATATATCAGCTAAACCTGACGACAAGATTAGACTAAAGAAAATGGAGGACTGTGTAAAAGATGTGAAATGCTGGATGTCATATAACTAGTAATTAATACTTTACCTTATAGAAAGGTTGTAGGTCCAGGGGTTCACTGACGTAGGAATTTATAGTGAACTGAGATGCTGGGGCTGTCATACCGCTGCTCACACAATCACTCAGGTTTGTTGACGGTGAGCAGAGGGATGCCAGTGTCTTGGGGAGCTCCCATGCCTGTTTACCTTCTGTCTCTCTCCTTTTAATTAGGCTGTTCTATATAGTTCCGCCAGAGTCAATAGCCACACTCTGATAAGTCTCATAATTCCTGTACTCTATAAACGCAAACAGAACTAATTCCATCTTTGTCCGAGTGAGTGATTGCCCACCGGTCTGGTCCAAGGCTGATGGAAGATTGATCACTATTCTCTGCATGATGCTTCCCTGGATCAGCTGCCCACCAACAACCAACTACTGTGATCTGCTCCAGATACCCTACTCTACTGCACACATTGGAGTTCATATGGACTTTCTGGCCGTTATCATTGCTACCATTATCATCATCATTCTTGTCCCACTACTGTCACCATATCAGTTCACCTGGGCATTACAACAACATCATGTGATTATAATTTATCGCAAACTTATATTTAGTTGACCAGAGGAGGATGGGTCCCCCATGTGAGTCTGGTTCCTCCCAAGCTTTCTTCCTCCAGCTCTGAGGGAGTTTTTCCTTGCCACTGTCACCGTTGGCTTGCTCACCGGGGATTAGGAATAAATGATTTGGTGTTTGATATTACTGACCCTATAAAGCTGCTTTGTGACATCATGTAATGTTTGTCCCATGCCTTGCTCTGTTTTTTGTTTATTCTCTTTCTAGCAGATCATACGTCCACTTTGTAATTAGATCCAGTCATTCACACGCACGTTCACCCTAGATTGTAGTCCACTTCCTCGTCACCCCTTATTCATGTGTCTAGTCTTCCATTCATTCACGCATTACATTTGTCATAGGCTGGGGTATGGCAGACTGAGGAATACTACAAACTCAGGAGGCGGATGCACGAGCAGAGTGGTTTAGTGAATATTAAATTTATTAAATAAACAAACAAACTGAAAACTGTGATAAGGACTAGAAAGAAAACAAAACACAAATGAGAATTATAAACCTAGAACATGACAAGGGCAGTACTTACAGACAAAGGTTATCTACAAACACATTCACAATGAACCGTGAGGGAGAGACACAAACACAGGGCTTAAAAGACATGAACTCAACAAGACACACCTGGGACTGATAATAGACAGGGAATGACGACAAGACAGGAAATCCATATATGGGCATAAGGGAAACAAAACAAGAAGGTGCAGGACAAAACATAGCCACAAGATGGAGACAAAAAAACAAGGAACAAAGACTGGGGAGATCTGACAACATTCCCCATAATGCACTTCACCTACACACGGCACTCCTTCTGCGGCACTCACCTGATTCACATTTCCGTAATCACTAGTTGGTATAAAAGTTCCACTATCCAATCAGTCATTGTTTGGTGTTATTGGTTTACCTCACTTTATGCATGCATTTACTCTGAGTCTTTAGTTTGGTTTTCCCTTTTTTTCTTGGTCTGTACGTTTACTCTTCTCTTGTTTTCTGTCCTCCTGGTTGTTTGTCTAAGTCTAGCTTTGTGTCTTAGTTTAGCCTTGTCTTAGTTTGTCATTGTGTTTAGATCTCTTTCTTCATCACACACCATTAGCCCCCCTCCTGTTCATTAGTAGTCTGGTTTTGAGTTCCCTGTGTTACTGTAAAATTTGTTGTCTCTGCCTAGTTCAGTCTTTGTGTTAAGTTCATTGTTTCAGCCCAGCCTTGTGTTCATGCTCATGCTGTGTTTAGTTCTTTGATATAGCCCAGTCCAGTATTTATGTCTAGTCCTGAGTTTTGTTTAAGGTTTCTCCCTAGTCTTGTGCTGGTGTTTAATAAATATTCTTGTTTACTTTACCTGCTCTCATCTTCTGTTAATTCTATGATTAGCACACTTAGTTGTTACCCCAGCTGTGACTCATCAGTTGTAAAAAGCGCTTTATAAATAAATTTGATTTGATCTGATTAAGGAGGGCATCCAGGAAAGACTCCAAGTAGAGCCCCTGCTCCTCCATACTGAGAGGAGATAGTTGAGGTGGTTTGGGCTCCTGGTTAGGATGCCCCCTTTGACAGTTGTTCTGGACATGTCCAGCTGGGAGGAGACCCCAGGGAAGACCTAGGAAACGCTATAGAAATTATCTCTAACCTGGCCTGGAAATGCCATGGAATCACAATATATTTATAACGCCTTATAAATAAGTGGATGATGATGATGGATGGATGTTTTAATAGTTTATTCTTTTCTGACGTCACCCCTGTAGAACAGGGTCCTCTCCTGAGCCTCATGGTTTTCCTGAGGTTTCTCTCACCTTGGAATGGTCTTTACCTGCATTGGGAGTGGACAGGGAGAGGACATCAGGATTGAAGTACAGCTCATGATAATGCACCTTTTTATTGGATAGATGGATGTTTGTCTTATAGAAGTATCTCTACCTGAGGCTAATCAACTTAAAGGACAACAGACAACAAGCTACTTTAGGTGAAAAGTAGTTTAGGGAAGTGAAAGTGCACAATGACTGACCAATGTTCTTGCTCATATAAATATTTTTGACTTCTGCTTTGAACCTATCTGTGCAGTGAAACTCTCACACACACACACCAGTGAACACACTAGGGGTCACTGAGTATGCCCAAAGCAGTTGGCAGACCTATACACAATACCGGGGAGCAGTTGGCAGTTAGATGTCTTGCTCAAGGGCACTTCAGTCATGTCCTGCCAGGGGATTGAAATGGAAACCTTCTGGTCCAGGTCCCTAACCACCAGGTCATAGCTGCCTACTGAACAGGAAACAACTGGATTTTTGGTGTTTTACAGGCCAGAAGACAAGAAAAGGATGTGTGTTTAGATGACAGAGATAAGGATTTATTAGGGCGCCACATAGAGTGGGGTCTCATAACCATCAGATGAACAGTGAGATGGTAATTAGACAATGACGATGTAGTCATATTGACAGACGATATCCAGTGGTGTTCTGTTTACATATAATCAGCATAAAGATATAATTACTTCCACAAGTCTATGGGGTGCACCCAAAGGTGGTATCACTCTCTCATCATGCTTTTCTCATCTCTGATTCTCTGGGCTGTGCTGACACATTATGATGTTTGCTTTATCTTACTGTGGTTCTTTTCTTTAATACACAACTTCAAATCAGAAAAATTTGGGACAGTATAGATCATACAAATAAAAACTGTCTCTCAAATTGACTTTGACTTTAAATTGCAGACAGTATGACCACAAGATGTTTCATGTTTTGTCTGCTCAACTTCTTTTAATTTGTTAATAAACATCCATTCCTGCCTTTCAGACCTGCAGCAGATTACAAAAAATGAGACGGTAAAGCATTTAATACTTTATGTTGTTCCGGCAACACTGTGGCTTAGTGGTTAGCACGTTCGCCTCTCAGTGCTGGGGTCTTAGGTTCGATTCCCCACCTGAGTGGAGTTTCCATGTTCTCCCCGTGTCTGCGTGGGTTTCCTCCGGGGTCTCCGATTTCTTCCCACTATCCAAAAACATGGAGGTCAGGTAAATTGGGTACTCTAAAATTGTCCGTGTGTGTGTCACCCAGCAATGGACTGGCACCCTGTCCTGGGCTTAGTTGAATAGTATAATGCCCTGCCCTGCACCCAGTGAGGGGGTAGGGGACTAACCACGACCCTGATAATGATTAAGTGGGTGTGATAATGGATGGATGGATTGTTGTTCCTTCTCACAACACCTAAAAGATGTTTGGGCACCGAGGACACTAAGGGGTGGTGTTTCAGGTGTTATTTTGTCTCAGTCTTCCTGTAAACACATCTTAAGGTGAACAACAGTACGGGGTTGTCATTGTCACAGTTTTCATTTCTAAATTCTCAAAAATTCTCTATTGAGGACAGATAAGGACTACAGGCAGACCAGTCCAGTACCTGCACCGTCTTCTTCCAGACAGATCCTGATACTGACACAACCTCATACCATGACAGACCCTGATACTGACACACCCTCATACCATGACAGACCCTGATACTGACACAACCTCATACCATGACAGACCCTGATACTGACACAACCTCACACCATGGCAGACCCTGATACTGACACAACCTCACACCATGGCAGACCCTGATACTGACACAACCACATACAATGACAGACCCGGATACTGACACAACCACATATCACGACAGACCCGGATACTGACACAACCTCATACCACGACAGACCCGGATACTGACACAACCTCATACCACGACAGACCTGGATACTGACACAACCTCATACCACGACAAACCCTGATACTGACACAACCTCATACCCCGACAGACCCTGGTTTCTGGCTGATAACAGTCTGGATGGTTCTTTTAGGCTTTTGGTTTGGAGCCATTTCTTTTAATAAAAGATCTGGAATACTTGTTGGTCTGACCACAGTACACGTTCCCATTGTGTGATGGTTTATCCAGATGCCACTGAGCCCAGAGATGTTTGCTTCTGGACATGGTTAACAAACTGTACTGTAGAGCTGGACAAAGGTTCGTCAAAGGCCTCTCTTGTTCATGCATTTATATCAGCTTTTGACGAATGATGCTTCTTGATTCAGTGCTGACTGAGGGATTAGAGATCACAGGTGTTCAGCTTAGACTTGTGCTCTTTACACACTGAAATTCCTCCAGATTCCTTAAATCATTTAATGATAATTTGAACTGTAGAGGAGAAATATGCACATCCCTTTCAATCTTTCTATGAGGAACATTGTTTTAAAACGTTTAATTCATTTTCTCAGACATTTGTTGACAAACTGGTGATTTGATTCATTTGTTGAAACTCTGCTCATCTTTGCTCCTCAGAGACTCATCATAAGCTTTTTGTGGATACTGGTTTTATTTTAATTTATGATCACTTGCTCAAAATCACACCATTATTGATTTTATTTGTTTGTTTTACCTCATTACTAGTCCCAAATTGATGTTGTCCCAACTTTTTTTAGAGTGTGTTGCAGTCTGAAATGCAGAAATGGATTTATATTAAAATGCCGTGAATGAAATGAAGTTGACCAGACACAACCTGAAAAATCTTGGGTTCATAGTGTCTGCAATCAAACTCATTTTTCTTAGCATATTCCATACTTTCTTAACTTTTTGTGACTTGGGGTTGTATATATGTAATGCTGAAACAATTTTGAATGAAACAAATCATTCATGCTCCTACATACTCAGCCTTCATCATGTTTGTTTAATCCACAACATAATGACTTTATAAATAGACGTAATGAGAGTTTAGTTGGATGACGGAGATTCATTGCTGGGTGTGAAATAGTCTGTCCTGTCATTGTAAATCAGACTGAAAATAACAGCACTGACTCTGAGCTCAGTTCATCATATAATCTAATGTTCCAGTGTTAAAAACTACAGAAGTACAGTAAAGCACCTCCATACACATGAACATACAACTATTATTAACCACTCACTGACCAAGAGCTACAACAAAGGGTTTCTGTAGAGAGTGGGTGCAGCTAGGAGAGAGGTGTTTCTGATTAACTGAGCAGTGTGTGGCTCTACAAGTGAGGAGTTTCTGATAAAGTGGACAATGGGTGAAGTTAAAAGAGAGGGCTCTCTGATAAAGGGACAGTGGGTGGAGTTACAACAGATAGGTTTTGATTAAAGTGGACAATGAATTGAGCTACAGCAGAGAAGTTTCTGATAAAGTGGACAGTGGATGGAATCTGAAATAATATCTCTTTACATCTCAGTAGTTTCTCCTCGACAACCAGATGAGATGGAAACAAAAAAAACTTTGAAAATTGAAACTTTAGCTTAAGTCAGATCTGCTGCTCAACTGTTTCTCCTGAGAAAAAGATATTAGTAATTTCACACCTGCTCTTGAATTTTAATGACTCAATAAAGTCTCAGATGTATTGCTCAGATTTGCTCAGATTGTAACACTCACATTGATCTCAACTGTTTCTCATCCAGTTTTCATGCAGTAAATGAGGATTATAATGTTTATCTGGATCAGAAGCGTCTCAGGTCTCCTGTTTAGTCTTGTGAGTCATGAACAAGCAACATTTGAGCACTCAAAATTTCAAAGTATGCAGTGTCTGGTGTGGAGACATCCACACTAATGTGAACTGAAGGCTGCACCTAACAGACTGCGAAGAGCAACTGAAACACAATGACTTATTTATGGACCAGCTCTGTTCACGACTACTCTGAGCTCTAGTGTTTCCTCCTGACCCTGTACAACAGAACCCCTTTCACCACCGAGATCACCTAACACAACTGCACTTCATCACCATGCCAACCGCACTAGTGCATGCCACTTTAAGGAGAAACACAGCCTGTCCTGCAACTTTTCCAAGCAGACACACATCCTGTTACTCTTAACAGTTCAGGTTTATCCTTTCAGCTATACCAACCATTCAGGTGTAGCTCTGCAATTACAGACTGCAGTCCAACTGTGTGATGTGGTGGTGGTGTGTTAGTGTGTGTTAGAGCTGCTGATGTTTTTAAACACCTCAGTGTCACTACTGGAGTGAAAACAGTGACAAACCAGCCAAAAGTGTCACCAGTGAAGGACTAGAGGACCAACACACACTGTGCTGAGCTGCCATCTCTGACTTTACATCTACAAGACCAACAAGGTAGGTGTGTCTAATAGAGTGAACAGTGAGTGACACAGTGTTTAACATCTCCAGCAGCTTACACACTAACACACCACCACCACATCACTGAAGAATAAAGTGAAGAAAATAAAGAGGGAAACATGGACAACAGTCTTGCTGTAGAACTACAAAATGCACCTGTATGGTCAGTGAAGACAGTATAGACAATGAGTGGAGATACAAGCTGCTCTGTAAATGTCACTGTTGGTGTGTTGGAGGCTGGTGATGATATTCACTTCTTCACAAGTCATTAAAGAACAGCTAGTGCAGCGGAGATGTTACAGAAAGACCTTTAAAGTCAAACACTGAGTCACAACGGAGGAGAAAACACACATCTGAGCATTTCTACAGCTTTCATCCACCACACAGCTGTATTACAGCTCTCACACAGCTACAGCAGCGCACGCTCTGACCGCCGATCACTAGTGAGGTGTAACTGCACTTACCGTGGCGCTCGCGCTGCCTGTCCGCCCGCGGATGTCTCGGCATGTGGAGGTGCACACAGTGAGCTCTGAGGAGGAGAGCGGGCCACGCCCCCTCTCCCCTCGCCACGCCCACTACTGCACTTCCAGCTGCTTTTCAAAGTGAGCCAGTTACTCCAGTTACTCCTTTAACCCTGAACAGTCATCTAATGCTTACAGAACACTGATTCTTTTACATTAAAAAAATAAATGAGTGTATGAGTTTTGTCTTGATACATCCAGAATTTGTTGCTCACAGCATGTAGTTTAACTTTTTAACCCCTTATACACTGAGTTTACATTTTTACTCAAATTTACTAATCTGTATGTATCCTGTGGGCATGCAGTGCGTGGATAATCCATCAGGGGCCAAAATTATGAGATTTTACACATCAGCTTTTTCTTATTTATTTCATTCATATAACTGCCCCTGGGCTGGAGTGATAGACGTGGTGATATGGTGTGATACTGGTGTGTTGATTGCTCTGTACCACTCACCGAAGTTGTCGTTCCCTTCTGATATAAGTGGTCTGTGTTGCGTCACTGTCGTTGGAAGACAATGTACAAGAAGTCCATTCTTACTACAGCAGCTCTAGAACATCCACACAGTTAGTGGTGTCTGAGATGCTGCCACCACCATGTTTCACCTGGTGCTCTGTTATCATGTCCTTTTAGACATCAGTCACATCACGTCCTTTACCCTGATGATGCTTTTACACTCTGATACAACTGACTGCTGTGAATACTTATTTATACATGTAAACACTGTCATGTGACGTCATGTGACATCTAATTTCTAATTAGTGACAACTAATTTCAATATAATAACACACACACACACACACACACACACACACACACGTGCATAGTGCATAGGTCTTAACTATGTATCAAATATAATACACATGGCTTTATAGGGTTCACATGTCAGTAGCCTCTTCTAGACAACAGTAAGATCAGATGGATAGACAATAGAGACAGCATATTATTCTGACCCAATCATGGCACTTGAAGGTCAGTTATGACAATGATGACCAAATCTAGTAGTGGTCATATTTAGGGGCTGTGATGTCATTTGAGTTCTGAGTCACACGTAAAACTCTGAACAGTATTTCTATTTTGGGCCAAAACTGGCCCAACTGGCACCACGGTTTGAACTAAATGAAAAACGTAAATAGTGAGCCAGAACCAAGCCATGACTCATTGCTATCTTGGACATGTGATTTTAGCCTAAACCAAGCATCTGCTGCTCAGATGTTTTTCATGAGACCTCAGTATTCTCCTCTGTCGTATCTCAGTGAAGTCCCACTTTGGGCTCATATAACAAAATCCAAGTTTAAGTTTAAAAACATGTTAATGCACATTTTTTTTTGTCTTTATTTACTGAATTTTGGAGACATATGGGGGTAAATATTAAAATGTAAAATGACTATGTACAGCATATTGCAGTTTGGCACTTGACCAGGTGTCAAATAAATGAGAATGTAGATTACTTTACTGTCTTTCATTACCTCCCACACTTTGTCATCATCCGGTACCTGCTTTAATTAACCAATAAAGAGTGCTGCTTATATATTTAACTAACCACGTGATGGCTGAGAAGCATCGAGAACATCTGAAACATCACATGTAAATTTATTAAAATAATAAGAGCATGTTAGTGGATATAAATATACAGGTTAATAAACAGTTTCATTAATAACATCTCAGCACTGAAATGCTTGTAATCTTGTTTATTTTAGAGGGTTTTTGGTGAAGTAGTTCATAGACACTATCATTAGCTTTTAGATGTCACATCAATAAAATTAGATTTTCATCTGTCATTAGACACAGATATGTAAACATACTTTATAATAAAGTTTACTTTGGTGGGTCTGTTTTGGATCTGAACATGCAGTTATTTCAAGCTGCCCACATATGAGTCACATTCACTTTCAGCTGTCAAAACTAAACTTCTGCCACTTGTTTTCATTATTGGACCCATTGGGTGATGAGAAATTCAATGAATTGTTCTATCAGCTCTCCAAAAAGTAGTGAGGCTTTATTCAGCAAAAGTTTTACTTTCAGTCCTGTGTTTTCTCTACTGAAGGCCAAAGCGACCACTCTACAAAGACCCAAGGAGCCCAATGTACCAAAACTCAGACTCAGCTCTACTAAGTCCTACCAATTCAGATCTTCTCTGACCCAAAGACCCACCTTTATTGAAGGACAATATGTCAGTTCAACTTAAGCTCAAAGTTCAAGAGCAGACCCAAAGAACCAGCTATACAAAGGCCCAATGAGGCAGTTCTACTGAAGCACAAAAGTTCACAGTATTAGAACCAGCTGAAAAAATCAGCTCTACGGACTCTCGAACATCTAGTTTGTTTGAGGCTCAAGGGCCCACTCTACTGCGGTCCAATAAGACAGCTCTACTACTGCTCTGGTGAATCAATAATGTGACTGATTATTAGGACCAAAATAATGTAATTTTGCTGCAAAACCTGAATTCTTTGACCCACCCAAACACCCTCAGGAGTTCTTCTGGATTATCTGGTCAGGAGCTTAAGGCATACAGCAAATATCAATAATAACATCAAAACAATACATGCATAATTTCAGCCTGTGGTCATTTAAAGTCATTACTGTGTAATATGTTAACATCTCAACTTTTAGTGTTTTTTACTTTCATTCTGTTCTGTGTTGCTTATTGCTGTGAATCTGTGTACACAAATACTAGCAGCACTGTTATGCAGCAATTTGCATATCATTTAACAAACTTTATGAGCAGCAGAAAGAAAAGAAGAATATAAAAATGCTATCCTAATATCACAGTAAAGGTTGTGTGTGTGTGTGTGTGTGTGTGTGTGTGTGTGTGTGTGTGTGTGTGTGTGTGTGTGTGTGTGTGTGTGTGTGTGTGTGTGAAAAGCACCTCATTAGACCCACAGAGACTCTCATTCACAAGCCTTCATTTGCTCCAGCTGTGTGTAAGGGTGAAAGGATGGAGTGTGTGTGTGTGTGTGTGTGTGTGTGTGTGTGTGTGTGCGTGTGTGTGTATCCAGACTATACTCTCCATTCATGCTGCCCAGTGAACAGGCAGACCCATTCATACGATCAGGAGGGTTATTTTTGACTCGTGTACTGATTACATTACAAGAGTTTAGGTCTTTAAGGTACTGACTCAGAAAGATCTGTCATATGTAATATAATCACTAAATGAATTAAAGAATTTAAAATATTGAATGAATAAAATATTATAACTAATATGACCCATAATTCATTTATGTTCAGCTGTATTGAACTGTAGGTGTGAATATAACACATAAGTGAATAGAAGTGGAAGAGTTCCCTTAAAACAAAGTAACATGTTAAAAGTAGCATGAACGGTAGAATCATGTTTTTTGACACCATGGAAGTAGAACCATAATACTACAGTGAAAAACATACAACTACTCTTGCCATGGTAATGCCACTTGTTTTACTGTTGTAGTAGCCCTGTGCTACCATTATGGTAGTATCCACAAAAGATGGTGCAATCATCAAACAATCATGATAGTACCATGGAATGTGTAGAACATAATAATAGTTTAGTGTTCTTACATGGTACTGTCAAATATGTTTACATATATTTGAATATACAGTGATAATACCATCAGAAACCATCAATCAATCATGGTAGAACCACAGTATTTTGTAAGAGTTTATAAAATATAATCATGACGAAATAATCACTGTAATAGTAAATAAAGCACAAATACTGAATCATTTAAATCTCACTCCCCCTAACTGCACCTCTGAGAGCAGCTTTCATCAGTACAGTTTATCAGCACACATCGCCCCCTAGCGACCAGAATCAACACAACACAAAATAAACTACAGCACAACCCATACAGCTCTGCTGCTTCATTTAATAATAATAATAATAATAATAATAATAATAATAATAATAATAATAATAATAATAGTGGTGGTAATAAAAATATTAGTAATAATATTAATAGTAGTAATAGTTATTATTATTATTATTATTATTATTATTATTATTATTATTATTATTATTATTATTATTATTATTATTATTATTCATTCATTCATTATCACACCCGCTTATTATTATTATTATTATTATTATTATTATTATTATTATCACATTGCTAAAATAACTGTGACAATAACATGATTATTACACTGTGAGTCATGTGATGTTTATGTTTCGGTCTTTTGTTACTGCATAATTTGGGCGTTGCATGGTAACGTGACCTTTAACGCGGGAACTTTCTACACCAACTGTAACTACGCAACGAATAGTGAAGTGCCCGTGATGACGTAAGCCACACCCATAATGGTTATATTCCACTCCTAAACCACGCCCACTTCACTCATAACCAAACGAATAAAACCAGTGTATGTTCTGGGGGGCGTGTCTGTGCGGTGAAGAAGTGTGTGAAAAAGCTTTTGTGATGTACAAATGAGCTGTGAGGTGTGAGAGGAGAAATCTGAAAGGGAAAAGTTTTTATTTCCATTCTCTTTGTGTTTGCTTTATAGTGGAGTCGTATCTCTCTCTAGCTTTCTCTGTTACATTAGAGGAGTAGTACGTGTTTGTTTTTAGTCTTCTCTCATCTGTGAGCTACACACCGGTCATCTCTCTGGCGCAGGTGTGACGTTGAGCTGTTTTGTAGAGCACATAGCAGGTGTAGCAGGTTCTAGATTGTTAGGACTTCTTCACCTGCTGACAGTTCCTTCTGTCGGAGCCCTCTGTCTGTCTGTCTGTCTGTCTGTCATCTGTCTGTCTGTCGTCTGTCCGTCATCTGTCTGTGTGACTGTCATGTGTGTGCCTATCTGTGTGTGTGTGTGAGTGTGTTTGTCTGTGTGTCGGTCTGTCATCTATCGGTCCATCTTTCTGTCTGTCATCTACCTCTCTGTCATTTGTTAAAAAAATTTAAATTAAAATCAAGTCTCTTTTTTGTTTGAATGTTGATCAATATGACGTATAGCTCATTAAAAACAGGAATTCAGAATCTCAGATGATTAAAATATCTTATTTGGAGTTTGAACATTTTTGTATAGAGAATATTTTACGTATTTTACTGTTTTGTACAGAGACTAATTTATATATTTTATTATTTTTGTATAGACTATTTTATATATACTGTATATTACTGTTTTTGTACAGAAACTATTTTATATATATATATTACTGTTTTTGTGCAGACTAATTTATATATAATTTTTTTTGTACAGAGACTATTTTATATATTTTAAGGTTTTTCTACAGAAGCTATTTTAGATATTTTATATACAGTGGTGTGAAAAAGTGTTTGCCCCTTCCTCATTTACTGTTTTTTTTTGCATGTTTGTCACACTTAAATGTTTGAAAACATCAAACCAATTTAAATATTAGTCAAAGACAACACATGTAAACACAAAATGCTATTTTTCAATGAAGGTGTTTATTATTAAGGGAGAAAAAAATCCAAACCTACATGGCCCTGTATGAAAAAGTGATTGCCCCCCTTGTTAAAACATAACTGTGGTTTCTCACACCTGAGTACATTGTCTCTAGCCACACCCAGGTCTGATTATTACCACACCTGTTATCAATCAAGGCATCTCTTAAATAGGACCTGCCTGACAAAGTGAAGTCCACCAAAAATCCTTAAAAGCTACACATCGGGACTTCCGGGTGGTGATGGAGTTAGAGTAAACGTGCGTTGCCACCGCTCCTGCAAATTGTACATTTTTGACCATAAATTAGCATCTTTAATTGACTTATAGTTCATCTCCCACAAGGGGCAAGTTGTATAGTTTACGATAGTGCAATAATAAACAAGATGTCGCGCAATCTCAGAGAGAAATCTACTTCGAAGCCAACTTCTGCAACTTGCACTCCCGCCATTGAGCGAATGTTCTCTGCTAAGGCGGCTACACCGGATGAAGCTAAGACGGCTACATCGGGTGAAGCTAACTCAGTCACGGAGCCTCGTTCCTCCCCTTCAAGGAGTCCGCAAAGTTCTCGCTCGGAGAGTGTAACAAATGAAGAATGGGCAGCCGACGTTACAGTGCCTCCGCCTTGGTTTCTGACAGCATTAAAAAACATGGAGCTTTCACTTCTTTCAGAACACGCGAGCACGCTGAACAAGGCCCTACAGCCAATCCAAGACTCACTGAACTCCATTAAACAAATTGTGGACTCACACACAACCTGCATTAATGCTCTAGAGAACGCAGCGTCTGACCATAGCGACAGAATTGTCGCTCTGGAAAATAAATGCGAATCTCTCAGAGCACAAAATACTTCACTCATGGACAAACTGGATGACCTGGAGAACAGATCGAGGAGAGCAAATCTCTGTGTAATAGGAATTTATGCCGGCCAACAGAGGTTCGACTACAAAGCCCAGAGCATTTATCATTTTGTTCCACAATTTTCAGGACAAGGAATTTGTACTCAGGAGCGCCCGTGGAGAGCTTAACTTTTGGGGACACAAGATCAGGTTTTTCCAGGATTACAGTGCCGAACTCTCTCGCAGATGTGCCGCTTTCCGCGACATAAAAGCCGCGCTATACAGTAAGGGAGTCCGTTTCAGACTCGTCTTTCCTGCACGTCTGCGAGTTGATTTTGAAGGTCGTCCTTTATTTTTTGACACGCCAGAAATGGCTCAGACCTTTTTCCATGAACATTGGATAACTTGTCAATTCGTTAGAATAGTATGTTCCCTCTTTACATAAATACTGCTAACGTCTTGTTCTTATGTTGGTTTGTCTCTTTTTTCAGTAAGTGCGGTTGAGTGGTGGTCAATTGAGTCTAAGTCAGAAGTGGTTACAAGTACCTTTTTCCAGACTCGGTAAAGACCGCACAGTTTTTTATTTCCTGCTGGAAGTTTTAGTTGAGCGTCTGCACGTCCTTTCTGCT
>BRDA01029093.1:8815-27950 GCA_036984385.1 Crenuchus spilurus | reverse complement strand
AATATCTCCTAGTATTTAAGTGTTTATTGAGTTTTTTATGGCTAATATCTCATAGTGTTTAATAGTTTTATTTGAGGTTGTTTATGGACTAATATCTCCTAGTGTTTAATAGTTTTAATTGAGATTGTTTATGGACTAATGTCTCCTAGTGTTTAATAGTTTTAATTGAGTTTTTTATGACTAATATCTCCTAGTGTTTAATAGTTTTAATTGAGTTTTTTATGACTAATATCTCCTAGTGTTTAATAGTTTTAATTGAGTTTTTTATGACTAATATCTCATAGTGTTTAATAGTTTTATTTGAGGTTGTTTATGGACTAATATTGTTTATGGACTAATAGTGTTTAACGTGTTTATTGAGTTTTTTTATGGCTAATATCTCCTAGTGTTTAATAGTTTTAATTGAGATTGTTTGTTTATGGACTAATATCTCCTAGTGTTTAATAGTTTTAATTGAGTTTTTATGACTAATATCTTTAAGTGTTTAATAGTTTTATTTGAGGTTGTTTATGGACTAATATCTCCTAGTGTTTAATAGTTTTAATTGAGTTTTTTATGGCTAATATCTCCTAGTGTTTAATAGTTTTAATTAAAATTGTTTATGGACTAATATCTCCTAGTGTTTAATAGTTTTATTTGAGGTTGTTTATGGACTAATATCTCCTAGTGATTAATAGTTTTATTTGAGATTGTTCATGGACTAATATCTCCTAGTGTTTAATAGTTTTAATTAAGGTTGTTTATGGACTAATATCTTCTAGTATTTAACGTGTTTATTGAGTTTTTTATGGCTAATATCTCCTAGTGTTTAATAGTTTTATTTGAGATTGTTTATGGACTAATATCTCCTAGTGTTTAATACTTTTAATTGAGTTTTTTATGGCTAATATCTCCTAGTGTTTAATAGTTTTAATTAAGGTTGTTTATGGAAAAATATCTTCTAGTGTTAATAGTTTTATTTGAGGTTGTTTATGGACTAATATCTCCTAGTGTTTAATAGTTTTAATTAAGGTTGTTTATGGACTAATATCTCCTAGTGTTTAATATGTTTAGGGGTGAAATGATTCCTTAAGTAACTTGAGTTCCTTGATTACAAATTTTTTTTTTAAAAGAGAGAATTTTTTTTCTGCCTCGAGTAATTGTTTATTTAATTGTAAACTATGGACTACTTTTAATGTGGCACAATGCACTTACGTCATCCACACAAACACTGTAAAAAATATCCGTGTTGTTTCAACTTAAAAAAGTTAGTGTCCATGCTGCCTTAAAATTTTAAGTTAGGTAAACTCAGGAAGCGTAGTTAGTAAACATATAAACATGAAATATTGAGTTATCACAACAAATTCAGTGCTTGATAGTCATACCAACTACAATATTTAAGTTAGGTTAACATCAGGGCAGGTTCATTTTTTACAGTGAAGGAAGAAGAAGGAGGAGGCAAACATCTTTGGTTGAGGAGCAGGAAGATGGAAGAGGTGACGGAAGATGTCAAAGAAAATGTTGAAAATGTGGAATTCTTTCAGTTTTCCGTTTTCCAAAACAGCACATCAATGCTACAGCATCACCTGAGGACCCGAGATACAGTTAAGTGCAAATCAATGAGATATAATCTTTCCAGCATGTTCTAGGTCTTCCCTGGGGTCTCCTCCCAACTGGACATGCCCTGAACACCTCACCCGGGAGGCATCCAGGAGGCATCCTTACCAGGTGCCCGAACCTCCTCAACCGGCTCCTCCCGACATGGAGGAGCAGCGGCTCTAGTCCAAGCTTTTCCCAGATGTCCGAACTCTTCACCCTATCTGTATGGGAGAGACCAAGCATCTTACAAAGAAAACTAATTTCAGCTGCTTGTGTCCGCGATCTCATTCATTCGATCACTACCCAAAGCTCATAACCAGGTGAGGGTTGGAACCTTAAATGACCAGTAAACAGAGAGCTTTGCCTTCTTGGAAGTCATTTAATTTGATTATTTTTATTTTGTGTTTGCAATTGTAAATGTTTCTAGACAACAAAATACTTTGTTGCTATGCACACATTTACAAATTAATTTTATAAATAATACTGTTATCTAAATAGTGTATCCACAGTATTCTGTGTTTTCAGCTCCAAGCCTTTTCATAAATGTATGACTTAGAAATTTTTAAAAGTTAAAATAAAAAAAATACATGTTTCAAGGCAAGGAGATCTCTGAGGAGTGAGCATGGCTAACGGGAGGCATGTAGAAGACCATGTGCTGCAGAGAATTCACCATATTCATCAATTCTGTTTTCACCATCGCCCTTCCCATCACGGCAAAGCGATAAAGGCCTTCGATTGAGCACGTGAACTATTATACAGTAACTCAGTGTGAGTGAGGCTGAGGAGCGAGTGTACGAGGCACTCCAGCACTCTTTCATTCATCTGAGTTACTGTCGGAGAGAAAAAAAAACACCTTCATGATCATCTTCACACAGTCGATCAGACCATCAGTCACCAGCAGGAACACAGAGAACAGGAAACGAGAGGAACGGCGGAGAGCGAGGACACAATCTATGGAGTTTACTTTTTAATTAAAAAGCAGTTAAGCAGAAATTAATTAATTTGACTTAGAAAAGAAGCTGTAAAAATGCACAGAGAGGGAATAAAGAGAGGATATAAGAAATAAAAGGAATCCTTGTTCGGCTCTTCTATTTCTTATATACATATAAGGGGACATTATAATATGGAGTAACAAAGTCTGGAACAAAGGGGCACCAAATATTTTTTTACCAGTACCAGGACCTAATGATATATCAGTCAAACTGTAGTGCACACGCTCACACTAATGCAATACATCCAACAATAAAGGCAGCAAGGAGCTTCTTTTATATAGTGATAGAAAACCCAGTAGTGCATACAAAGCTACAGTTCCACATACTGACCACTTTACTGACCAACATGGACTTACAGACGCACAACAACTACACTAAAGCAGATTTAAAGGAGACAAAAACCATCATCTGAGTGGAAAACCTAGCATAGACTATACACGCTAACATTGCTAACAAACACTAGAAATCAAATGTTACCAAAATAATCAAGTTGTTTCAGTAAAAATATCACCAAAACTTACCTGAAGTCACTAAACGCTCATCCAGGTGTTAATGAAGGTGTTACAGACTAGTGGGTGTGGTTTTGGACACAGTATGACTTAGTGTCAACTATAAACAATAACAAAAACTTGTGTAGCAGAATGCTGCATCGGCCATCTTGGAGCAGGAAGTGTCGATCTAAAATTTAGTGATGATGAGCATCATAAATACAGAGGAATCTGATCTAAAATCAGTCTTCAACCAGCCCTGCTGCTGTCTGAAGTGTCTGTGTGTAGTGTATAGGTTTTATTCACTTTTGTAGCAAAGTAAGTAAGTCACACTGTGTCCTAAACCACACCCACTAGTCTGTGACACCTTTATTAACATCGGGATAAGCTTCAGAGAATATTTGGTTGGCTATTTAGGTGACTATTGAGTTGTTAACAATGTTTTCAATATTAACAATGATCAACCCCAGTGACATGGTTAGACTGAAAATAAAGATTTAATTGTGATAATCAGATCAGTGTTAAGTAACTAAAGCATCATGCATATAATAGCGAGCTATGTAATGGCAATTAGAATGATCTTAAGTCATTTCATATGAACACACACATACATAGACTCTCACAGTGTATTCCTTCATGTATTCCTGTCTTTTTGAAATGCAGAGAGCATACAGTGTTCACAGCTTACCCATGCACTCCTGACAAATCAGAATACTGCTCAGATTGATCCGTTTCTGGTTGAAAGTGTTCAATAACCTTGTGTTTAATTCCCGTATGCAGTGATGCAGCTCAAGGTAACGCAGCAAAGGAAGGAAAGAAATGCTGTGTTCTTTAATTAAGGCCAAACCAGCCAAGATATCAATGAACATCTCTCCAGATGTCCAGCAGGTGTGTTCACATATACATATACAGGTAATAAGCTCCACCCACTGTTCACTTTATCAGAAACCCCTGTCTTGTAGCTCCACCCACTGTTCATTTGATCAGAAACCCCTGTCTTGTAGCTCCACCCACTGTTCATTTGATCAGAAACCCCTCTCTTGTAGCTCCACCTACTGTCCACTTTATCAGAAACTCCTCTCTTGTAGCTCCACCCACTGTTCACTTTATCAGAAACTCCTCTCTTATAGCTCCACCTACTGTCCACTTTATCAGAAACTCCTCTCCTGTAGCTCCACCCACTGATCACTTTATCAGAAAGCCCTCTCTTGTAGCTCCACCCACTGTCCACTTTATCAGAAACTACTCTCTTGAAGCTCCACCCACTGTCCACTTTATCAGAAACTCCTCTCTTGTAGCTCCACCCACTGTTCACTTTATCAGAAAGCCCTCACTTGTAGCTCCACCCACTGTCCACTTTATCAGAAACCCCTCTCTTGTAGCTCCACCCACTGTCCACTTTATCAGAAACCCCTCTCTTGTAGCTTCACCCACTCTCCACTTTATCAGAAACCCCTCTCTTGTAGCTCCACCCTCTGTCCACTTTAACAGAAACCTCTCTCTTTTAGCCCACCCTCTGTCCACTTTATCAGAAACTCCTGTCTTGTAGCTCCACCCACTGTCCACTTTATTAGAAACTCCTCTCTTGTAGCTCCTCCCACTGTCCACTTTATCAGAAACTCCTCTCTTGTAGCTCCACCCACTGTCCACTTTATCAGAAACCCCTCTCTTGTAGCTCCACCCACTGTTCACTTAATCAGAAACTCCTCTGTTGTAGCTTCTGCTGCACAGATGGATGCTTTCAGAATGCATTAGTCTAAATACTACACAAGATGAAGGGAAGGAAATAGATAGAGAGAGCGAGAGAGAGGAAGAGAGAGAGGGAATTGAATATGGCACAACACACACCTTCATTACACTCCACAGAAAGCTGTTGTCACCAGGAGGCAAATTGTACTGCTCATATTTTACTCTTTCATGGCTCAGGAGACTTAATGCAGATTCTCTATAAAAGGCCTCCGGAGCGATAGCATGAGATCAAAAGGACAGATACTTCTGACCCAGACAAACATTAGACTCATCATTCACAGCATCAAAACTGAGAAGACTCTTCATCCTGGATGAGAAATGGTTGAGTTCATAATGAGACTCCTGTCTTTGGTAGACTGTATTGAGAACTGTATTAAACCTTAAGCTGAGACATATGACTGAGGTCTTTTCAAATCTGAGCAGCAGATCCGAGACTTAAAGTCTCATTTGTGTTTCCAAAAATCTTATCTCATTGTTGCCTACGAGACACTACTGAGGTGTTAATGAGATCTTTTGCTTTTTTTTCCTTGGTGTGTGTAAGTGTGGCTGTGTTATTTTAATGCTACATGTATTATTGGTTTGTGTTGATTGCATTCTTTTATTTGTATGTAATCTCATTTGACCTAAAGGCCAAAAAACTTACATTTATATTGTATAATTAATTTTTAATTAACTATTTTGTTTCTATTTGATTTGTTTAATTGGAAAAAAAAAACAGAGAATGGACTAAAACAGATTTCAGATGCTGTAGTCATTTTGGGCCATTTTTATTGGTCAATTTAACATTAAGTGTATCACAGTATGGTAATAAAGAATGTATATAGTGTACATGTAAATTTTAACTAATAATCGAAGTTCATGAGTAAGGCCCTACTAAATTCACAGCAGTGAGAATTGTTGAAAATGTTATAGTACAAACTATGAAATTCAACCATTTTTAGACCATTTGCCATGAAATGTTGTTGAAAAAGTCTAAATGTACACATTCATAAAATAGCCTGTAAACATTATTTGTACATCTTAGGCATTATATAAGGCATTATATAATTTGAGTTGAAATATTGGACGAGGAGGCGCTAAAACTTTAAAACTGCTATATTGTAGCTACTAGACTAGACTAGAGATCTTCAGCCACAGATAAAAAGTTTACTAAACAAGTGGAAAAACATATGGACATGTACTTGAAATACATTTTAAATGCATTGCAATAGATTCCAAACACTTTTTCAGAATATATTGATTATATATTTTTAAATAAATGTATCTTAATTTTAATGATTATTTGATATGTATGTCAAATTTATTTACATATTTTTGCAGTGTTCCTAAACAACCAAATGTGAAATGTATTCATACAAACAATTGTCAATCAAAAGTAATTACAAATTTAATAAACAACAACAATGGAGCTCCAAGACAGCTATAATTTCAAAATTCCACAATAAAGAAAACTATTATAAAGTAATAGTTGATACTTTAAGAAGTGAATAAATGATAATGATTTTAAATCTGAAAAATAAAATTACATAAATAAAACAGTTTCACTGAATTGAAATATAAATAACATTTTCAAAAATGAATTTGAATTTTTTAATAAAAATAAAAATATTTCAAATGTATATAAAATATTTAATATTTAATATTATATACTGTATATGAATATAATTATATATCTGAAAAATAAATATATATATATGGGCACTTAGTGGTTATTTACTTAATTTGGGAACAAAGATAAAACATGCATCTTATAGTACATTAAATATTGAATATTACTTTTTTTCTAATGCCTATTTTTTTACTATGCAGTAAAATGTCCAGAAAATATTTATATTTTTCCCTATTTAACTGAATTTAAATCTGATTTACATTCAAGTAGAAAATCAACTAAATGTGTCTCTGTGAGGTTCCAATATCTGCAACTTCTAAAAGCCTGTGACTGCTGAAAGAGTTAAAAACTGAACCTGTTGAAGATGAGTTAATAACATGTAGAGCGTCCGAGAGAAAGCAAATTAGCCTTTTAGCCTGAACACTGAGCGTATCTTTGTTGGTATGCAAACGTTTGCTGTGATAAGCTAACACAATGGCTCTGTAATGGCTGGAAGGACATTGTAAATTCACAGACAGTTCCTGTTAATTAATGCAGTGACCGCACACTCGGCTACATCAGAAGCGGAGATACGTTTCTATAATTGGACGTAGCACGCCTGCTGAAACTCAGAAAATTACATTAAACGACATGAAACTAACGATTCACGCAAGTACATTAAAATTCTAATGAGCACCATTATCAGGAGCATAAGGGCCACATGCCGAATTCAGCCCCTCTCCTTCCAGCCGTAATAGAAAAGTGTTAGCCCATTCCATTGTAATCATAACTGCACCACATTCATGATTATACCAATCAGGCCTCCAGCAGGAGGGAGAGACCCCCAGGGTTAAAAAAACCCACCACTGTCTCAGTGCTACCATCCAATTAACCACTGATTATCACCTGTAACACTCCAGATTGGATCCACACTTTACTCTAATGACCTTTAACACATGTTGCACAGTGAGAGCATCCAGAATCCACCTTCCTGTACACCTCATATACTGTTCTCCAGTGCAGCCATCAGGAACGTTACGAGTACTGAGTACCGCCTTAACAATTTCAATGTATCACTCAAAAGTTTGGAATCAGCCTGAAAGATATTTTATGGTAGTCAGTGTCACCACTTTTTAGATCAGATTTGGGGTCTCTCACATGTTGACAGTGAGTATATAAACTTTTTATAGAATAGAAGTTGAGAACAGGATGTAGGAATATCATGGATACAATAGAAAGGGAAATATCACTCCATGAACAACCTCAAACAATGCAGATAATCACTATAACAGGATATATAAACAACCTCAATAAAGACTGTATAACACCAGCAGATATTAGTCCATAAACAACCTCAATAAAGACAATCTAACAACAGGAGAAATTAGTCCATAAACAACCTCAATAAAGACAATCTAACAGGAGAAATTAGTCCATAAACAACCTCAATAAAGACAATCTAACAACAGGGGATATTAGTCCATAAACAACCTCAATAAAGACAATCTAACAACAGAAGATATGTCTCTATAAACAACCTCAATAAAGACAATCTAACAACAGGAGAAATTAGTCCATAAACAACCTCAATAAAGACAATCTAACAACAGGGCATATTGGTCCATAAACAACCTCAATAAAGACTATATAACACCAGCAGATATTAGTCCATAAACAACCTCAATAAAGACTGTATACACCAGCAGATATTAGTCCATAAACAACCTCAATAAAGACTGTATAACACCAGCAGATATTAGTCCATAAACAACCTCAATAAAGACTGTATAACAGCATCAGATATTAGTCCATAAACAACCTCAATAAAGACTGTATAACACCAGCAGATATTAGTCCATAAACAACCTCAATAAAGACTGTATAACACCAGCATATATTAGTCCATAAAAAACCTCAATAAGGACAATCTAACAACAGGAGATATTAGTCCATAAACAACCTCAATTAAGACTGTATAACACCAGCAGATATTAGTCCATAAACAACCTCAATAAAGACTGTATAACACCAGCAGATATTAGTCCATAAACAACCTCAATAAAGACAATCTAACAACAGGAGTTATTAGTCCATAAACAACCTCAATAAAGACTGTATAAAACCAGCAGATATTAGTCCATAAACAACCTCAATAAAGACAATCTAACAACAGGAGAAATTAGTCCATAAACAACCTCAATAAAGACAATCTAACAACAGGAGAAATTAGTCCATAAATAACCTCAATAAAGACAATCTAACAACAGGAGAAATTAGTCCATAAACAACCTTAATAAAGACAATGTAACAACAGGGCATATTGGTCCATAAACAACCTCAATAAAGACTATCTAACACTATGAGATATTAGATTAGATTAGATTAGATTCAACTTTATTGTCATTGTGCAGAGTACATGTAAAGAGCCAATTAAATGCAGTTAGCATCTAACCAGAAGTGCAAAATACAGTGTTATATACATAAAGTGCAGGGGAGTAACCACAGCCTGGATGCTGTAATTACAATATGCAAAAATATACAGTATATATATATATATATATATATATATATATATATATATATATATATATATATATATATATACATATATATACAAATGTACAGTAAACAATGTACAATGGAGAGGAGAGTTATAAAGGAGAGTGGTAATAAATTTTACACAGTGCAGAAAATGACAATGAATGAAGAATGTATATATAAGTATATACAGTATGTACAGGAACACAGTCATGGGTGAACAGGGAGTACAGGAGGGGGCTCAACACACAGCCTTGTGGCACGCCGGTGTTCATGGTGATGGTGGAGGAGAATATCTTGCCTAACTTAACAGTCTGAGGTCTGCCAGTCAGGAAGTCCATAATCCAGCTGCAGAGGGATGTGTTGATGCCAGGCTGGAGGAGTTTGGAGATCAGATTGGAGGGGGTCACTGTGTTGAATGCTGAACTGAAATCTAAGAACAGTATTCTGACATATGAGTTTTGGCAGTCCAGGTGTGTCAGTGCAGTGTGGAGAGCTGTAGAGATGGCATCCTCTGTGGACCTGTTGTGGCGGTAGGTTAACTGGTGTGAGTCCAGTGTTGCAGGGAGGCAGGACTTTGAAAGCACTAGTCTTTCAAAGCACTTGGAGATTATGGGTGTGAGTGCAACAGGGCGGAAGTCGTTCAGGGCTGAGGCAGATGAATGGTTTGGCACTGGCACAATGGTGGCAGTCTTGAAGCTAGTGGGGACAACTGCTTGTGCCATTGACAGGTTGAAGATGTCTGTGAAGACCCCAGCCAGCTGCTTAGCACATGCTCTAAGCATGCGGCCAGGTACTCCATCAGGGCCAGCTGCTTTCCTCGCGTTCAGCTTGCTCAGAGTGTGGTAGACATCCGTGATCGAGAATGTAAGTGGCTGCTGTCCAGATGGTATATTTGAACTGGGGATATTAGTCCATAAACAACTTCAATGAACAATATTAGTCAATGGTATAAAATATATTAGGAGATAAACAAACTATGTGGGGTTCAACAGTGTTACCCACTATATATGGCAGCCGTGGTCTGGTGGTTTGGGATCTGGTCTTCTGACTGGAAGGTTGCTGGTTCGATTCCTGGGCAAGACTGAAATGCCCTTGAGTGAGGCACCTAACCCCCAAATGCTCCCCGAGTGTCATGGATAGGGCTGCCCACCGCTTCAGGCACACAGCCTAGTTTGTGTGTTTCACTGGGTTAAATTTGTGGTCAAATTCTGTTGTATCCAATCACGTTGGCAAAAGTTGAATCTAATTTATTAACCTCTGCATTTACTGTATGTGTATTTATACTGTTTTGCTGTCCATTCGACCGTCCCATTCCCAGCTCCATGAGTATGGACAGGAAAGAGCTTTAGAGACCAAAATCCTTCATTCCAGGTGGATCAACATGTATGTGACCGAGTCTTCATCAATAACTTGTTTCTGTGCCTCTGAAATCCCACAGCTCACCTATCTGCTCATGGAAATCTCATTATCTCCCAAAGAACTGTATCTGTCCTGATTGATTTCTTTTTTTTTCCTGCATCCTTTTCTCTCTCTCTCTCTCTCTCTCTCTTCCCCCTATTTCCTTCTTTTTCTCTTTCTGTCTCACTCTCTCCCTCCTCTCTTCCCCTCTTTCTCCCCCTCCCTTTCTCTCTCTTTCTCTCAACATCCTCTCTCTATCACTCTTTATCTGTCTCTGTCTCTCTCACACTCTTTCTCTCTCTCCCTGACTCTCTCTCTCTCTCTGACGCCTGATTTGCTTGCTGTCATTCGGTTTGGGTTCTTGTAGTAATAATGTTAAAGCATCAGGTTCATCCTCTGAGAAAAACCACTCCGAGTTCACACTGTACATTATCCCTCAGTCTCACCACAGCTTGTATCTCCACTCACTGTCCATTACAGTTTCTGCTTAGTACAGTCTTAAAAGTGATGGTTCTTCATGGGTTCTTTAGTAAGGAAATAGTTCTATATAGACCCCTGAATACTTGTGGATAAAAGGTTCTTTACATTATGAAATGGTTCTTCAGATTGATGAGGAATGTGCTATAGTTGGTTCTATATACACACCTTTTAAAATGGTTCTATATAGCACCAAAAAGGGTTCCGCTATTATTATAAGCTGACATGGTAAATACAGCAGACCAGTTTTGGGGGCTATATAGAACCATGTTTAAAAGGTTCTGTATAGAACCATCCTCAACACTGATCCTCATCAATTGAAAAACCCTTTCACCATGGAAAGAACCCTTTTTCACAAGTGTTCATGGTTCTATATACACACCTTTTAAAATGGTTCTATATAGTACCAAAAAGGGTTCCACTATTATTATAAGCTGACGTGGTAAGTACAGCAGACCAGTTTTGGGGGCTATATAGAACCATGTTTCTAGAACCATCCTCAACACTCATCCTCATCAACTGAAAAACCCTTTCACCATGGAAAGAACCCTTTTTCACAAGTGTTCATGGGTATATATAGAACCATTTCTTTAATAAAGAACCCTTGAAGAGCCATCTTTTTTAAGAACGTGGAATGTTTTCTTAATGTTACAAATGTTACAAATGTGGTTCTTAGAACATTCAGTCCGTCAAGTTTTCTAGATGTTTCTAGAATGTTTTTATTCAACGTTCCAGTAATTTTGCAAAATTATGAGGACCTCACCTACAGTCGGTAAAATACTGACCACATGACCAGAGAAAAACATCTTTTAAAACAGTTTAGAAACATAAACAATAAATAATAAATAAAAAGCTTATTTAGATCAATAATATGAAGTAAACATGAGATGTGTGACCTTCACACAGTCTGTACTGAACATCCTCCAGCTTAAATGATCTGCTGACTCGTCCCTGTCTCCCTCAGAACCAATTAAAGCATCTCGCTGTTACTTCAAACCTCTACATAACGTTAGTTTTTGTCTAACTGGGAATGTTCTGTAAACGTTCCAGAAACGTTAATGCAAACTATCATTACATGACATTTTTGATTTGATCATTACATGACATTTTGACAGATATTATTTCTGTAATGTTACAGGTGTACATTCCAGGAACCTTTTAATACATTGCTGAACGTTCTTACAATGTTCTCTTTTAGCTGGGTACTAGGTACATGGAGTAATTCAACAAATACAGACTGTAGTACATCTGTTTTTCTTGTTCACCCTGTTCTTCAATGGTCAGGATTCCCACAGAGCAGCTATTATTTGGGTGGAGGATCAGTTTCAGCTCTGCAGTGACACTGATGTGGTGGTGGTGTGTTAATGTGCGTTGAGTGGATCAGATGCAGCAGAGCTACTACTACATAGTAGGTGAGAATGTCTAGTGTATATGCATAGGCACTGCTTTTGACTGTTATGTAGTAGTTTTGGTGTTTAAAATGCTGGGTCTGATTTGCTCAACATGCACTAACATGCCACCACCACATCACTGTCAATGCAGTGCTGAAAGTGACTCACCACCCAAATAATATCAGCTCTGTGGGAGTATTTATCAATAAACAGTACCTGGATTACCTATTGAAATGGGCAAATTATGCATCAGCAGCACACTGTGATTACCCATGATTCAACAGTAGTTGGAGTGGAGGCAAGTGTAAATAAATAAGTAACAAAATTATATATTATTATATATATTCACTCCAGTAGTGAAACTGAGGTGTTTAAATTTCTGCTGTGTCTGATCCACTCTAACACACCACCACCACATCAGGGTCACTGAGAATGATCCACCTGCTCTGTGGTGGGTCCTCACCATTGAAGAACAGATGGACCACAGTCTGTACTACAAAGGATGGAAATACAAGGAGGTGGTCATAATGAACTGGTCATCACTGCGGACTCAATTCCCTTCAAGCTGTGATGTGCTCTGCCCTCCCCAACAATATGTTACCTGCGGAAACACAGCAATGCTTTCATCTCGGACGCAAAGCAGAAACAACGGAAGACGTCTCAGAGAGGGGTTCCTCCTCCTGACCGCACCTTCCATCTGAACGGGTCAACCTCTCTGGACACATCAAAGCGGTTTCTGAGTCTGGACAGGGGAAGAAAATACAAAAAAATTCTGAAACTGTAATGACTAGCAGCGCTCAAAATGAACTTATCCTGAACCTCCTCCAAGCAGCTCAAAGAAATAAGTCTGTTCTGAACTTGACAACTTTCCTGGGGTCATTTTACAAGAGAGAGAGAGAAATATACTTATATATAAAAAGTGTCTCACATTGATTTGAACATGTGCTCAGAGCTGATCTACAATAACAAAAACACCAGCATGAATGCTGGGACATGTTGGCCTGCAGGACCCTTTCATTTAGCACTAGGGGACCAACTCAGACTTATTTTTTTGTGTCTTTGAGGGTCATCGTTTCAAAAAGCAGCTGCTCTGGTATCAGCACTCCTTTATCTCGGCTAATTACTGCTTTCCATGACACTTTATAGCAATGCGGCCATAGTTCATACAGGAATAGGCGATATTAGCCACTAACAACCTCAATAAACACTATTAAATGCTAAAATATGAGATATTACTCCATGAACCTCAATAAAAACTATTATTCACTAGACTCAGAAATATTAGTCATAAACAACCTCAATGCACACTACTAGACACTATGAGATATGAGTCAATAAACACTAAAATAGGAGATTAGTCTATTATTATTATTATTATTATTACACACTCAACCAAACACACCAGCGAGAAGCGGCAGCCAGTCATCCTCAGCGCCTCAACTGGAAGCGACCGTCCACCTGGAGGACTGCATCAAGCACTAGGGGGATCACCCAGGACAGAGTGCCAACCATATCTGGGCATACATACATTCATTCATACACACCAGGGTAATTTTTTTTAGAGTAGCCAATTCACCTGACCTCCATGTTTTTGGACTGTGGGAGGAAACCGGAGTCCCCGGAGGAAACCCACGCAGACACGGGGAGAACATGGAAACTCTGCCCAGATGTGGACTCGAACCCAAGACCTCAGCGCTCGAGAGGTGAACGTGCTAACCTCCAAGCCATCGTGCCATGCAATAAACAATATTATCTGTCACTGGGACAAACCAAAAACTCTGGATGTCAGAGGAAGTAAGGAAAATGCTCAAGGCACAGAACTTTCAAGTCTGGTGATGAGAACGCATTGAGAACAGCAAGAGCCAACTTGAACTGTGCCATCAGACAAGCAAAGTGTGCACACAGTCAGAAAATCCAGACTTTTTCCATGACCCTGCCAATGCCAGGGATATGTGGCAAGGCCTACAGACCATCACAACTTATAAGACACACCACCCTGTATTTGATGATGGACTTCCTCAAAAACCTCAATAACTTCTTTGGGCAGTTTGAGTCTTTAAACAGCACCCCAGCACAAAAAGCAGTCCCTCATCCAGATGAAAAGGTCCTCTACCTTGTCTCAGCAAATGTGCGGAGGACCCTAAGGAGAGTTAATGCACGAAAAGCCCCAGGTCCTGACAATACACTGGGCTGAGTGCTCAGGGAATGTGCAGACCAACTGGCTTATGATTTGATGGACATTTTTTAACAACTCAATGGACCAAGCCAAAGTACCAACGTTTTAAGTCTGCCAATATCATCCCAGTGCCAAACAAAGCTTCCTAGATTTAATCACTAAAAGACTACCAGCCTATTGCCCCGTATAAAGGCTAATAAAGGAGCACATCTCCTCTGCACTCCCGCCCACCTTTGATCCCCATCAGTTTGCCTATCGGCCAAACCTTTCTACTGAGGATGCCAGGGCTGTGTCCTGAGCTCTCTGCTGTTCATCCTAATGGAGCATGACTGCATTGCCACCAACCACTTTGTGAAGTTGGCAGACAACACAACTGTGGTGGGTCTCATCAGGAATCATCAGGAATGACAACAACCAAGCCTACAGGGAGGCGGTGGAGCAGCTGGGCAGGTGGTGTAGAATCAACAACCTGATCCTGAATGTGGAAAAGACCAAAGAAATCATTATCGACTTCAGGAAGAACCAACCCATCCATACTCCACTTCTCATCAACAACTCATCTGTGGAGATAGTCAACAGCACTAAGTTTCTGGGGGTGCACATAACAGACAACCTCACCTGCTCTGTGAACACTGCGTCATTGGTTAAGAAGGAACAGCAGCATCTACACTTCCTGTGTAGGGTGAAAAGAGCCCATCTGCCCCCAGCCATCCTCACCACATTCTACAGTAGCACCATACAGAGCATTCTCACCAACTCCATCTCTGTGTGGAAACTGCAGTGCTTACTGAATGGAAGTATGAGAGGAGAGTGGTGAGGACAGTGGGGAAAATCATTGGGACTTTCCTCCCCTCTATTCAGGACCTCACACCTACACGCTGCATGTCCCGAGTCAGGAACATCATCAATGACCCGTCTCACCCCCACCATGGACTGTTTTCCCTGCTGCTTTCTCAGAGCAGGTACTGTAGCATACAGTGTCAGACCACCAGGTTCTGTAATTGTTTTGTCCCCCAGGTCATCAGACTGCTAAACTCTGAACTCCAGAACCAGAAATCCAAATGAAAATATGCTGCTATATGAGACAGTAGCCTCTCGTACTAGATAATATGTCCTTGTTTGCACTCTCCATACTACTAGTACTACTACTACTCTAGCTCTTAAAAACAAAAAAAGGAAAATCCATCCATCCATCCATCCATCCATCCGAATAGGAGATATTAGTTCATAGACAATGTCAACAAACATTATTAAACACTTGAATAAGAGATATTAGTCCACAAATTGAGATTGCCGTCCACTTCTCAGAATCACAGCTATGCTTTCTGGGATGCACAAGAAATAAAAGAGGTTTTATTGAAGCCTTTTTTTTGCTCCCTCACACAGCTCGGCATGTTATCCTCTGTCTCGCTGCTTCACTCAGCTCTGCGCTGTTGTATCTTTATTCTGATGCTGTGGATGACAGGCTGAGCTGGGGAAGCTTTCTCATGTTTTCTTCTCTATCACTCTACTCCCGGGGCTTAAGGTAAAATAATAGCCAGCTTTCGGCACATAAGCGAGACTTGTTCCTCTTTTGATTTATTTGCTTTGGCTCAGACGCCTGTTCCCTCCAGAGAAGGCCTGGAGAGGATTTGGATTTTGACTGAAGACAACCCCGAACCCAAGCTAACACGAGCAACCTCTTACTAACGGTGCATTTGCATTAGCGCTGCTCACTTTGAATGGGAAGCAGTGATTCTGTTAAACGGGCCAGCACTATACAGGATGGGTCCAGTGCATTGGCTCTGGAGGAAGTGGTGGTGAAAAGGATTTTCTTGATTTTTTTTCTGTTTGTGATGATGCCCTGTCCTTCGCTTAGCTAGGATAGTCTGTAATGCCCTGCCCTGTGCCCAGTGAAGGTGTAGAAGACTAACCATGACCCTGATCAGGATTAAGTGGAAGATAATAGATGGATGTGGTTTGTAAACACCTCACAAACCATCAAAGGGATCTTATTGTTAAAATGAAGGCATCAGATACACCATGGAACACAGTGAAGACGGTCATCAACAACGGGATAAAATAGGTCAAAACAGTAATGATAACAAGAACTGGACATCCCTCTAAAACTGATGAAATTATCAGGTCTGGGAGGCTGCCAAAAGGCCTAGAGCATCATTAAAAGAGATGCATGAATTTCTGGCAATACTACATGTGAGAAGTCAAGCTTGATGACAACAAGTTTGAACTTCTTGGCCATGGTTCCAAAAGATATGCTTAACTCAAAAACCCACAGTGAAGCATGGTGGAGGCAGCTGGAAATGGTGCTCCATTAGTTCCTGGCCTGCAGTTCCCTGTTGAGCTCTTTTAGAAATCGGTTGAGAAAGACCTGCATTGACTTCTAGAAGTAATTCTGGTCTGGAAGTGAAGAGATTGTGATTCCCAGTCATTCAGGTTCATTTTTTGCCTCAATTCTGAGGAGAAGGTCCTGTAGACGGGCATTGTTAGCACTTCTGGTAGACCTGTATGACTGTACACTTCCATACACCTGCAAATTCAGCTACTTCCTTCACACTCTGACCTTTAACACCCAAATACAACAGCTGTGTTTAGCCAAGCATTCTTTTTCCCTGCCTTCTTTTTTCCTTTCTCCATCCCTTAATTCCTATATTCCTTTTTAATTTTCTCCTTACCTTCATTCCTTAATTTCTTCCTTTTTCCATCTTCTTCCCTTCCCCCCTTCATTCCTTATTTTCTCCCTCCCTTCCTTCCATCATTCCATCTTTTCTTCCTTTTCTCCCTCCCTTCCTTCCTTCTTTAATCCTTTCTTCTTACCTACATCCCTTCCTTTCTTCCTTTGTCCCTGTCTCATTCTCTACCCTCCTTGATTCCTTCTTTTGTCCCTTCCTTCCTTTTACCATTCCATCATTTCTACCTTTCTGAAAGTCTTCCTTCATCTCTCCCTTTCTACGTCCTTTCCTTCCATCTTTTTATCTCTTCATTCCATCTTCCCTTATTTTCTTTGTTTGGTTGTTGTTTGATTTGTCTTTAATACCTCTTTCTGTTCATTTTGTCATTCCTTTCTTAATTTCTTCCTTCATCTTTCATACCATCCTTCCTAACTCCCTTCCTTCCTTTCCAATGACTCCTTTTACCCAATCATTAGCTTTGAGACTCATTTTCCACACATTCACTGCGTTATACCACTTCTCAATCTATGAATCTCATCACACACCCCATGGGTATTTATTGCCTGATCATGCTTGTGCAGCGCCATCTGCAGGAGCCTGAAGTTGCCATCTTAAACATGCATTCTTTTATACATATTGTACCACCAAGTTCTTGTCAATTCACAGCCCTAGTCATGATGAGCTAATGTAGATATTATGAAGTGCCACTGACAACTCAAGGACTCATAAACATGAAAAAAACAAGAAATTGTCTCATGTATCCTGCTCATATACGCCCACAGAAATCCCACATTAATAATATAATACACAAGCTGGAGCTTCTGCTGAAAACATGCCGTCCTGAGCGTGATTTTCCATCCCAGAATCCAAAGCAGCTTCCCTGAAACACCTCATTGCTCGCATTACATGCATGCGTGAGTGCAAATTCCAGATTCCCCCTGTATGAATCAATGGCCATGTTACCTACGGGACATAATAAATGGCTTCATCTGTAAGTCGTCGCATGCGCCAAGGACATGGACACACTCCTCTGTGGTCTGGGGCTTCCTGAATATAAATCTCATTCGTGCAGAGATTCTCAACACCAGCAGGACGGGGTTCTAACCCAGCCGCAGTGCTAAAAGAAAAAACGCTCAAAAGTCTTTCCTGCATTTAAAAGATTCAGCAGAAGCTTAGAACAGCGAGCTCCACAACCACGACAGGGTGTATAAACTTTATCTACTTCTCTAAAGCTCCGACTCCAGCACTCACTTAACTCTGTGATGCCTTTTCCTGCTCTCTCACCTCACCTGCAGGACTTTTAATGAAGCTTGTAAATACTCAACTTTAACCACCTGTGCTCAGCAGACTTCACCTCTCTCTGTATGTCTCTCTCTCTCTGTCTCTCTCTCTGTATCTCTCTCTCTCTTTCTCTGTGTATTTCTCTCTCTGTCTCTCTCTCTGTATCTCTCTATCTCTCTCTCTCTTTTTCTGTGTATCTCTTTCTCTCTCTCTCTCTCTCTGTCTCTCTCTCTCTTTCTCTGTGTATCTCTTTCTCTGTATCTCTCTATCTCTCTCTCTCTTTCTCTGTGTATCTCTTTCTCTCTCTCTCTCTCTCTCTTTCTCTGTGTATCTCTCTCTCTGTCTCTCTCTGTATCTCTCTATCTCTCTCTCTCTTTCTCTGTGTATCTCTTTCTCTCTCTCTCTCTTTCTCTGTGTATCTCTCTCTCTGTCTCTCTCTCTGTATCTCTCTATCTCTCTCTCTTTCTCTGTGTATCTCTTTCTCTCTCTCTCTCTCTCTCTCTCTCTCTCTCTCTCTGTCTCTCTCTATCTCTCTTTCTGTGTGTATCTCTCTCTCTCTCTCTATATATATATATCTTTCTTTATGTCTCCCTCTGTTTGTCTATCTCTCTCTCTTTCTTTCTTTTTATCTCTCTCTCTGTCTATCTCTGTCTCTCAGAATTACTCTCTCTGTATGTCTCTCTCTCTCTCTCTCTCTCTCTCTCTCTCTCTCTATGTGTCTTTCTCTCTCTCTCTCTCTCTCTCTCTCTCTCTCTCTCTCTCTCTTTCTCTCTCTCTCTCTCTCTCTCTCTCTCTCTCTCTCTCTCT
>BRDA01029091.1:0-12158 GCA_036984385.1 Crenuchus spilurus | reverse complement strand
TCTCTCTTTCTCTGTCTCTGTCTCTGTGTCTTTCTCTCTCTCTCTCTCTGTGTGTCTCTCTCTCTCTCTCTCTGTCTCTCTCTCTGTCTCTCTCTCTGTCTCTCTCTCTCTCTCTCTCTCTCTCTCTCTCTCTCTGTGTGTGTGTAAGGATTGATATCTGAATTTTGTTATTCATAGGTTTGACCTGTCAACATAAGACACCAAGACCTCCTGACCAGCGTACAGCCACACAGCTCCACACCACATAGGCACCCCTGCATTGAGTACCAAACACCACCTTGTGCAACATTAGACCACCAGAGGTAATGTTCGTTTCAACTCATCTTGAACAAGTGTTGCAACTAAGGCAGCTGAGAAGGTCACCCTTGGCATACTTTTTGAAGTTTTCAGAGCCTGATGAAATGGGTTTAAATATGAATTTAATATGTCAAACTATGCTCAGTGTTACAGTGGTTGCCTTTGACATCCAAAACAGTAGAACCACATGTTCATTGAATGCATCGCTTTTCTAATATGGGAGGGTTTATTTGCATGTTGCTGCTGATTGGGTAACATTTCTGATACACTCATCAAATGTACTTCAAGCCTGTTTATCACTGTTGTTGACCATTTCAGTGAAACAGTGTTCAGCACAGAAACCATAGCAATACAGTGCACAGCATTCCAGACTAAATTCAATCTCAAAACGTGCAACATTTTCCTATGGTTGCATATAGCATTTGAAAAGAACACCAAGAAAGTCTTCTCAGCTTCCATAGTTGCAACAGATGAACACTCAAACAACAGTGTTGAACACTCATACACTCTGAACACTCATACAACAGGGTTGAACAATGCTTTTCTTTACTGTGTAAAGGACATCAGGCATTCTAGTATCACCCTTTCATAGAGCCGATTCTTACTGGTTCTTCCCTATTGTTTGTTTTTGTCTCCTCACTCATCCTTACTTCTCAGTTTATAGTTTTGATTATTTCACTGTTAGCTATATATAATAAATGCAGATCTCTGCTATTTGGTAAATTTAGGGCTCTGGGTCACCTGAAATTATTGGTTCTTCTTTATCATGCACAAGTAATAGGCCCCATATCTGAAAAAAAAAAAAAAAAAAAAAAAAACGTGTCTATGAGCCTGTATTGATGCTACTTTGGCAGCAGCATTTGTTTTAAACTGCTCTCTTTGGTTGTGTTTATAAGGACTATGTGAATGTCCTGTCATGGCTATCTCTTGTTTCCCAGACTCCATGGGTCTTTGTTTCACCATGTGGTCGGCATTTATGTCCATATCTACACCTGTGCCTTGCCCCGTCATGTCGTTTGTCATCATGTTCACCTGAGTCCTGCTCCACAGCCCTTGTTCTATGTCTGGTCTTTTGATTAAGTGTGCTATATATGTCCCTCTTGTTTCCACTAATCTAGTCTTTGAACAGTTGTCTTACCCTAGTCTCAAGTCTCATGATGGTATCCACAGTATTACAACATCTATATCATGAGACAACATCATTCACTTTAATAGCAGCACACTCCTATTACTACCTTAACAACAACGACCACCTTGACAGTGTCAGATCAGTCACGAAGACGGTCAGGAATGCACATGAGAACCTTATTGGATCAACAAAAAGTGAAGAAAGAACAATGCAAGCACTTTCTAAGGAATCTCAACAGTCCAGTCTTTCTCCCAGAAGCTTTTTTTAAAAGCTTCTGCATAGCATTTTAAAAAAAGACTTCACCAGAAGTATTGCTGTCTGGTGCAGCAAATGCACCATATCTGAACTCAAAGCTCTCCAGGGGATGGTGAAATGGGTCCAGCTTATCACTGAGTCACCACTCTTTCTCATCTCCAACTTCTACAGTAAAATAAATGCGGCGAAAGAAAATTGTGCTCTCAAAATCCTAGACCAGACATCTTCACATTGCAATAACAATGCTGGAGCACCTGGTTCTGAACCAGCCATTTTCCACCCCTCCGCCTGTGCTCTTTATGAATTCACAGTGAACTACCTTACCTTTCATCGCTGCACTGTCAGTTTAAAAGCATGTTCATCTGTCTTCATTTGTTTCATTTGTTCAATTTGCAGTCTGTGTATTGTCTATATTGCATTTTAAAGTCTAATATCTATTTGCCCTGTTTAATGTTTAATGTTGCAGTATTAACCCAGGAATTTGCCCTGTTTAATGTTTAATGTCTCAGTATTAACCCCAGATTTTGAACTGTTTAATATTTAATATCTAAGCACTGTTTGCACAGTTTGCCATTTGTCTCAGTATTTTCTACCTCATTTCTGTACAGTTATTGCTTCTTCTATCAAGGATCACAGTGTTTCATTTCAGTTTTCCAAACAAAACTATAGGATTCATTCCATTTTTACATACAAAACACAGTATGGATTGTGAACTTCAATTAACTGTGACTGATCATTAAAAATACACAACGCTTTTGATGTTCCAGACATTAGTGTTGAAGTTGTTCAAGTTGTTGAAAATGTGCAAAAAATCTGAATAGAAAAACAAAAAAGACAAAAAAGAGTCTTAGGGCCCCGAGTGGCTCAGTGAGCTAAGATGCTGACACCATGACAGAGGATCGCGAGTTTGAATCCCGGTCATCATTTGCCATCAACAGCCGGGGCCCAAGAGAGCAAAAAAAAAATGGCCGTGCTATCTTTCTCTCTCACTTTCACATAACAATGTCCGCTGACTCAGGCGTCTACTGATTGGTCCATTCAGAGCTGGGAGTTCTGCGCTTTCCTCTGAGCGTGTTGGCTCCCCAGTGATGGTGTATCAGTAGTAGTTAGAAAAGAGGTGGTGGCTGTATCACACACAACAGAGGAGGCTTGTCCTTGACTTCACCCTCCTAGAGTCAGGGACAGTGCAAAGTGATGGGGAGAGTCCTAATGGATGGGATGGTCTAACTGGCTACTACTACATTGGGAAGGTGATAAAATTGGCAAAAATAATAAAAGTCTTACATTACAATGAGGTGGAATAGTTAGAATATCGCTAAAGCCAGAATGTAAAAAGGGTGATGGAAAAGGGTTAAAATAAATGTCATATGATTAAGTTCCACCTGACCAAACCAGAAACATGGCAGGAGAGGACTGTCCATCGCAGAATGTTTCAACCAATAAGGTGCAGTTTTCTTTAGTTAATAAAGGAAAGGAACAGACATTCAATACTAGATGGAAAACAACAACAAAACACTCAAATGTACCAAGACGTGCAGCAGAAAATGATGAAAAAAGGTTTTGAGAAGCAAGTAGACTGTGATGATTTCAGCCCTCCTTAAGTGAGCCACTGCTCATCCTGCTCGGCATCTCTGAACACACCAACATAAACAGACTACAAATGGATCTAAAGATGATTCAGCAAAGATTGAGTTAAATCCCTCAGTGTTGTTTATTTTATTAATCTTTCTTTGCATAAATGTTGTGGATGGACACACATCTTTCTGACAGGAAGTTTATTGGACTGCCCTGGCATGGAGAAAGGGGAAGCATTCTTGGCTAATTCCTTTGGAAAATTGAGAAAAGGCCCCGGAGCAGGCTCCAGTATCAGCTAGAGTAGCGCCAGAACATCCATGCCAGCACTCGGGCTGGACACACCTGTAAGCTCTGCTTGAGAGAAGCATGTGAAACCAGCCTGAGCCATTCAAACATGTCCCAGAGGGCAGCAGCCTGACATCATCTTTCCATGCAGGGCCACGCTCCTCAGTGCATAGTGTTGGGTCTGGAGGCCCGAAGGGGAGTGTTTCATTTCACACCGTTCAGATTTATGCCTTCAATTTCACTGGCTGCCAAGGCATTTGTAAACGAGGGGCCCAAATAAAATGTAAACAGCCCCCACCCTCCTTTCTGTAATAAATGAGACCTCAAATGCAATCAACAATTTCACGGCCATGGATTCATGCAGGCTTTCCACTGGGCCTGGGGTCTGCTCAGTGAAATCTAATAAAAAACTAAAATAAGAGGGGGTGGGTGGGGGGATAGATCAATATCATGACCAAGGACTTTCTCT
Source organism: Crenuchus spilurus (assembly GCA_036984385.1). NCBI lineage: Eukaryota > Metazoa > Chordata > Actinopteri > Characiformes > Crenuchidae > Crenuchus > Crenuchus spilurus. Next base: position 8,148 of record BRDA01029091.1, on the reverse strand, counting down.
GGAAGTGCTCAGAAATTTCCCTTGGATGATGTGCTATCACAACTGCGCTGCTGGGTTCAAACATTAATGATTAAAAATGTAAACACTCTTGACAGCAGCAGAAAGATCTTACTTGCTATGCACTAGCTGTCTGAAGTCAGACACCTCGGCCTTCTCCTGGCTGTCGGCACTCTCACACCGTCACCAAGAGCCATCAAAGAGGCTCGCTTCCTCTCCTTCTTACTCCGGGGACAACAGGACGCAGGGCTGATTTGATGCGTGATGACTCAGAGAACTCTCGGGACACATAAATGCACTTTGCGTGGATGGTTTATAGAAAGAAAGACTGTAGCAAAACAAAATGTCCAATGTAAATACAATGGCAGGCATTGATAAGTGACTAACTCACATTACCAAGAATGTGTCTGGGCTGTGGTGTAGGGTGAAAAACATCTCAAGCCCGGCTACATTTTACAAAAAGCTACCTCAAGTATGTGGGAAAATGTGCTGCTATCCTCTAGCCCAAAAGGTGCCCAATCCTACCTCGTTGGTCCACCTGACTCTTCAGATGATCCTGAAAGTCTTCATTACCTGAATCAAGTGTGTTTGATTAAGGTTGAAGCTAAACTTTGCAGGATGGACCAGGATTAGGCACCGCTGCTCTAGCGCTACATCAGTAGTATGTTTCTGACCACAGAGCTGCTCTTGGCTGGATGTGTTTGGTTAGTGAGCCACTCTGACACCGACATGTGGAAAACTCCCAGAAACACAAGCATTCCTGATAAACTTCTGCCGGCACCACACACTACCATGCCTGTGTCACTGCTGTGTGTGGAAAGGTTCACCACCCAAATAATATCTAGTCAACAGCAGTCGTGTGGTCCCAATGATGAATGAGGCAGAGGGGGATGATTAATTGGGCAGCAACAGATGGGCTACAGTCTGTAATTGTATACCTCTATTATGGACCTCTAACCATAAAGTGGTCAGCGAGTGGAAGTACAAGGTGGGCATTTCTAATAAAGCAGCTGGTGAGATGCAAGAAGATATACTCCTCTTCTGGCTCACTGCACGTTGTTTTGAATGGGGATATGCTGGACATGCTGAATGTGGCTCTGCCATACAAAGACACATTTAGAAGACATTCAGAAATCCAGACAAATGCTAATGTTTCATCTTTGGCCATAAAGGGTATCAGTGATGGTGTCATAAAAAACACTTTAGGGAGTGTTAGCACAAATGTCTTTTTACTGTGGTAGCTTTTAGATTATGGACTGAGCTCCCATTACAGATTCGTTTAGCATCCACTCTGTCTGTTTTCAAGCTTTAAGACTTATTTGTTTTCCTTGGCTTTTATGTAACTGCTGTTTATATTATACTGAATGTATTTTAGAATTGTTATAGTATATTTATATTTAATTTCTTTGGTTAAAGCTTTCTTTCTGTTTTCTTTTTTTTAACCTCGATTTTCTCCCCAATGTACCCAATTGACCCGCCCATTTGTTGACTCTCCCTATCACTTGTAATGTCTCTGACTCTAGGAGGGTGCAGACTAACACAGGCCTCCATCGATACATTTGAAGTCAAGCTCCACCTCTTTTCCATCTGCTGCCAATGCATCACTGCCCGGCCAACGCGTTCGGAGGAAAGCGCAAGATCTTACTTAGTAGTGCTGGAGAGAGAGTGCCATCTTACCTGCCCAGAGAGAGACAATTTTGCTCTCAGATCATAGTGACAGCGCCTTGGTCTGCTGAGCCACTCGGGGCCTACGGGTGTTGTTTATGTGCTCTATAAGTAAAATATTTCATTCAAAACGTATCAATATTACAAGAATATGTAATATGTTACTTTATGTGTAATGAACATAAAATAGGTGCGTGATTTTAATGACATTTTCGGAGATTCACTAGTAATAAAAAGTTTAATAATAGTAGTAATATGAATAGTATTGGAAGCTTCCACATTGAATAAATTTGCTGCCATGCTAATGTTTGTATGATTAAAGCAGCAACAAAAATCTGTACTGGATCTGTCCCAGCAATGTGCCTTTATAGGCATGCAGAACAAACATGATTAAAAATGTAAAATACACATAAAATATGAGCAGTTTTAGTCTACAAAATGGGATTTTTGTCAATGTCTTGTAAAGCTTGTACAATCACTCAACCGTTGATGCTAAAGAACCCATTGGGGGCTGAGTTTAATCACATTATTTGAATACTGTTAAGTATTTTGATGATTGAGGCCTTGCAGGGGTGAGCTGTACATCCTGATACTCACTATAATTGTTCTGGCAAGCTGGGAATAGCTTTTTCAATGGAAAGTGTTTTATGGATTGTAGCTGGCAGTTGAATTGTTTGGAAGAGAGAGAGAGATGACACGGATGAAACAACAGTGCACAAATCAGATAGAGTTCCAATTCCTCTCATGTTGTGTCTTGCTCTGAATAAATCTTGGTAAATGTAAGTTTGCACTGTATGTTCCCCAGTGAATAAGACACTTACAATAAACGCCCTTCCCGAGCAGTGATGAGAATGAATAGTTAAAGTGAACAGTGCTCACATTCTCTGCAGACCCTACTGCCTCAGTTCGTCCCGCTGAGTTCTCATCATTTCCTTTGCCTGGCACCTGAAAGCTCAGGCTGTCATAACACGGAGCACTAAGACCCACTTGTCGGTGAACTAAATGCCAGCACTTCTCAGATCAAATACTGTTTTGATCAATTAAACAAAGCCTTGTGAAATGCTAGCGGTGGGATTCTCCTACCAAACCGGATCAGCAGAGCTGGCGCTCGGGGGGAAAAAGGAAGAAACGTGGAGTTAGCGTCACAGATTCTCACAGTGGGCGCAGGCCACCCTGCGACACAGACAAGAAGTAAACGAGGACAACCAAAATCCACACGCGTCAATATGGCTTTGACATTTCTCCATTTTAAGGGGCTTGATACGACTGAGAGATTCTGGCACAAACCAAGATTGATGCCGTTTAATGTCCCAGACCACTTGGGCATGTTTGATCAATAGCAGCCATTCAGTTATTGACAGCTGTGAGATTTATGTCGAGGCCCCGGTGGCAGGAGGCTATGTACACTGAGGCTTTCTTTTGATTTTGAACTGTAAGAACTTTAAAACTTCAGTGGATTAGTGGAATGAGAGGGATCTTGCACTTGTACGTTTGCGGGAATTCCCACAGTTCGCTTGTAGGAGGGATTTTTTTGTAAAATGACTCTATAGCCACAATCGGCTTATCTCGTCCACATACCTTGGATCAGTGGAAATCTGAAAAACTCAAAGTGTCTAAACCGTTCCAGGATAAAACCATGTTTAAGTGGTATCAAACTTGCTTTTGCTTTGTTGGCCTCCATGCCGGAGGCTGAGGGTAAGTGCTGGCCTGGTTCCAGGAGTTCATTGCCTGTGTTCAGATGGTTCATTGCTGGAGGTTAGAAAAGCCATGGCTGTGAGCTTAAGCCAGACAGGCCGAGGCTGCTGCTGACAGGGCTAGTGCAACAACTCATGGAGCGTTGCAGAAACTAATGAGCAGAGGTGTCACAACATTTCAGGCTATTGTGCCTCACATCTGACAGACCCTTTATTCTTTATACGGCTTGGGGGGGGCTGGGGGGGCTTACTCGCTCTCAATCACTGATCACTGACTCCAAACCACAAGTATGTACTGTAGGTGAATGTGTGTGAGTGTGAACGTGTGATTGCCAGGGAGACGGCACTAGGACACACAGACAGAGATACAGTAGAGGAGAGAGAGATACAGATGTAGTGTGACAGAAGAGATTTGAAGTGATTTACAGAACAAAATTGAAAACAAACGGAAACAGACAGGAAAGCTGTCAGTTCTGGCAACATCTTTTGAAAAGGACAAGCTGGAAATCAGTAGAAAATGTTGCCAGTGCATTTGTAAAATTATTTATTAATTTAATATAATTCTTGCTTTGCTGCATCATGTCTTTGGTCATATTAAGAATTATTAATTGCGCTGCATCAACTTCTACTGTCTCTAAAACTCCTTTTAATGTTTGTTCATGACTCCGTGCACACATGGTTGGAGAAAAATAATCATTGTAATCAGGGCTGTCAACATTAATGCGTTAATACATTACAACATGATAAACAACAACATAACATGATAAACCTTTAATGCTGATCGCCTTTTTGTGCCGTTAAGGCATTTTCTAGATTTTTTTAGCCTTTCTGTGACCTGACGTTACAAGCTAGATGCTGAGTTACAAGCTAGATGCACGGAGCTCATTTTTGAGTTCATTCAGAGTGCATTTAAGATCAATAAGAGCTTCTTATTGTTCAATCAATCAAATATTATTTATAAAGCGCTTTTTACAACTGATGTCACAAAGCAGCTTTACAGGGTTAGCAATAACAGACATCAAATCATTAATCCCTAATCCCCGGTGAGCAAGCCAATGGCGACAGTGGCAAGGAAAAACTCCCTCAGAGCTGGAGGAAGAAACCTTGGGAGGAACCAGACTATTGTTCTATTTAAGCAGTGAAGCAATACAACAGCAGTGATATTGAACTTATATTAACATTTTCTTTTGCAAAATCATAGTTTAAAACTTTACCTGAGTAAAAATCTATGGATTTTCAGCTTTGTTACATCATGTTCAGTGCTATGCAGACTGAATTCAGTTATTATTATTAAAGACAAAATAAACTGATTTATTCAAATGTATGTGATTGTCAGTAAAAACCTGCCAGTTTTAAGTTTTGGTGAAATCTTCTCTGCAAAGAAGAGAAGACTTGATGATAATAGTCGTATCGTATTATTCAATAATACTTGTACATTTCAGTGAAGCATCTAAGATTTTGCAATCTTTTTAAAGTCAAAGTCTTCTGATCAAATGACTACTCAACATAACACTTAATTAATAGCAATTAGATATTTTGAAAGCAATGGAAGGAGAAGCGTAAGTTCTACAATAAAAACTTAATGCTTCAGCGCTCATTAACATTTACCTAAGCCAGTACTACGTCCCATTCATTCGGCTTCCTGGCCAAACACTGGCTACTACTCAATATTAAAAGGAAACAATTTGCCTCCACTCTATCGATTGCATGAGCCACGCATCTTCCCCAACACCACCAGGTTGGCTGCACAGGGGGGTGGCTCTGCCCTGCCATCCATCTGTCCAGACCCTAATAAAGATCCTCTCATTATTATGGCAGAACTAATATTAACCAATAATTTTATGCCATGTTTTTCTCCTCCACTCTGCCACCCTGACTTTCTTTGAGGTGAAACATGTCAAGATGTAGTTTTACATGCTCATTTAAACCCCTACAATTGGCCTCGTCCCATTTTTGGTACGAGCACTTCCCATTTTTGTTTATATTTGTACAATGTGACAGGGGCTTAGCTTATATTTTAATACAAAGAAAACAGTAGTGCATCCAAACGTGGAAAATTATCACCATGCACAGTCATGGCCTCTCCTGGCTAGAAGCAATGCAAGATCGGTGAAAAGCTTATAGGACTGCAGTGAGATCTCCACAAGCGCCCTAAATGCCAACTAAAACCCTGGCCTGGAGTCGTTCCACATGGCATAGCAGACAGGAAAGAGGAGCATCGCAGTATTTCTGCTGGTTATTGAGAAAAGGGAAAAATGCCCCACAGAACCCATCATATGCCAACCATTAGAGAGCTAATCACTGACCGGGTTCATTTGAGGTGTGGTTAAAATGTGCTATCAGGCAGCGCTGAGTTGCTACTGGGCTGCTAATGTAGAGCAGATCCCCCGAGGAGGCCGGAGGGGGTACACTTCCCCTGCCTTCTCTACCTCAAATATTATTAATGACATACTTCCACGAAGCAAAGTCAAACCATTTCTTATTTCCCCCTGTCAAAAACAATTAAGATTTTAAGGAGCAAAGGAACGAAAGCCCAGATTAGGTTCAGAAGGTTGGGTGAACAGGACAGACAAGCCATTTAACAATGCTATTTGAGTATGTGGGCCTGTATATTTGAACAAGTAGTTTTTCATTTCAGTGAATAAGTTTTAATTTACACACCAGTAATGGAACAAATAATGGAAGCTGCTAATTAACACCATGCAAAGCAAACTGCATGCCAAAATCATTAAACACTTGCCTCAAGCTGTGTTGAGTTATTAAGTAAACTGAAATAGAATTATGTCTTGTTTTTGACATTGCATGACATACTGCTACCTTTTAAAATTCACAAAAGTATGGACAAAACTCAGGCTTAAGGAAGATGACCTGTTACTCTTAGATATCCCCAAGTACATTAGTCCATTTTTATTTTTCATAAACCTGTCATACAACAGCAAATGTCAGTAATCTTGAAGACAACCATCCCCTTTACACTATCACTTATAATTGTTTTTACAAAGTTATATTCTTTTTTCTAAGTTTCCTAATTACTTAATACATTAGCAGGGCATGTGCTCTTAAAGTACAGACTTTCTTTAGGGTCACAATGAAGCTGTAATAATCTGATGGGGTCGGCAGGAAGAGAGGATGCAGAGGTGGGTGTCCAAAAACGACAGGCTTTATTACAAGGAAGCATTTATATCACACATAATCAAGGCTGGTAATGAACAAGCAGGGCTGTGTAATGACATAATGTGACAGGGGGTGGGGACATGAACAAGACACATGGAAAATGTAAACACAAACACGTGGAGACAAGGACGGCACGTGTAAAACGTAAACAAAAGCACATGGCAGGACGACTTGACGAGGGCGGGGACATGGGAGACTTGACGTGAAGGTAAACAGAAGTACATAAAACCAGAATACATGGACAAACACAGATACATGGACAAGGCTGAGGTGGGGGTGTGACAGAAACATGGCTTCAAAGTTTTTGTTTTATTTTTCAGGAGGTTATCAGGATGTACTTGTTGTGTTATAGCCATGAGAGGAGATACACTGCTACAAGCTACAAGAGCTCAACAACAAGACTTTAAGTAGTGAAACATTTACTTAGTCATATTGATACACAATATCCAATGGTTTTCTGTTTGACTTACATATAATCTGCATAAAGGTATTGTTGCTTTGACAGAGTTTGTGTTAAGTTAGGGGAGGGGACACCCAAATGTGATCTCACTTCTCTCTCTCTCTCTTTCCCTCTCTCTCTCTCTGGGCTGCGAATATGTTGATCTGTGGGTACAATTTTGAATGTATGTTTATGTTTCTTTACTTTTTATACTGTATATTTGCAATGCTGAAACAACGTCTCAAGTAAACCTTAATATTTTGAAAGTGAAATTTCAAGCCTGTTATTGCTTCATTATTGATATTAACATTAAACAGTATTAACATTAAAACAAGAAAGCCTTGAAATATGTCACTTCACATCAGTGTTAATTTTGACAGGTGATTTTGATTTAGTTATAGTCTTAGTCTTCTGACTAAAATGTATATTAGCTTTAGTCAAATTTTTGTCATGTAGTTATTGTTAGTTTTAGTCTAGTTTTTGCTGAAGAAAACTGAAAACATTTAAACATTTTAGTCTAGTTTTAGTCAATTAAATGTTTAAAATATTTAATCTAATTTTAGTTGTATTTTTAGTTATACTATTTTAAATTAGAGCTATTTTAGACTGCTTACTGTTATTTTAATAAAACAATCATCTTTAATTTTTGTTACATTTAATAACACAATGACATCAGATATTGTGGAAGAAAGTTGGCCCATTTTTCTTTTTCTAAAACACTTTGAGTTTAAAAGAGACCAAAGAAAGAGTTGGGTTTCTCTGGTGTGCTGGCTTTTACACGTTCCTGTTGACTTACATTAACTTGCACTTAATGTGGACTACCACGGCTTACGTGCCTTTCCTCTTTGTTTCATTATATGACTGTATTTAAAATGAAACTGAGGCTGTATGTGTGTCTTATGGCTCCAGTTAGACGTGTTTGTGATCTATTTAATCTAAACACCTAAGATAATGATAACGGATTGCACATTTCCCCTTTATACACTGAAACATTCAAAAATGAAACATGAAACATATCAGATATACATATTCATCACCATTAGCTATCGCACCGTTAGTTCATCACTAGTTAACATCTAGCTAGCTACATTAGCTACGTTAGCTTACCTTTTTGTAAAGCTCATGGTGGTGAGAACTGAGGACCTCTTGAGGTTAGTAGTGTTTTTCCCAGTTATTTTA
>BRDA01029089.1:20546-32859 GCA_036984385.1 Crenuchus spilurus | reverse complement strand
TCGAGAATGGGTGGAACTTTCAGTTTGACATTTCTATTACTATTCTATTCTAACTGTAGCCGGTAACAGGCAACGCTGCTAAAAACTTTAAATGTTTCTAGATTAATTGTTGTGATGTAATCGGAACTACGATGTATAGTCGAAGAAAAACATGGACAGTGGTGCTGTGATGTCAAAGATGTGAAACATGGTGGTGGTAGTATCAGGTTTGGGCCTGTTTTGCTGCATCTGGGCCAGGACGGCTTGTCATCATTGATGGAACAATGAATTGTGAATTATATCAGAGAATTCTAAAGAAAATGTCAGGACATCTGTCCATGAACTGAATCTCAAGAGAAGGTGGGTCATGCAGCAAGACAACGACCCTAAACACACAAGTCGTTCTACCAAAGAATGTTTAAAGAACAGTTACCGGAAACGTTTAGTCGCAGCTATTGCTGCAAAGGGGGGTCACACCAGATACTGAAAACAAAGGTTTACGTACTTTTGTCTCTCACAAACATGTCATATTTGATCATTTTTCTCAATAAATAAATGAGCAAGTATAATATTTGTGTGTCATTTGTTTAACTGGGTTCTCTTTATCTACTTTTAGTACTTGTGTGAACATCTGATGATGTTTTAGGTCAAATTTATGCAGAAATATAGACAATTCAAAGGGTTCACAAACTTTCAAGCACCATGTACAAGACCATAGGCCACCTGCTTTCCATAGTCTGCAGTTAAAATACTGTCATACTGAGGTAATATTGATTCTGAAATGTGGTTCTGAGTGGAGAGTTCAGATCGTTCAGACTCATCACCTGAGTGAAGGTTGGAGTGAAAGAAGAATCCCAGGCTGGAAATGATCCCCATTACTCGGTGCGCTCAACTGGAAACCTCATTAAACTGTATAATCCTCTTAATCAAAACCATCGCAAAAAATGCAGCTCAGAACTGATAGCCCTCATCAAAACAGCTCTGAACTCTGCTTCTTTTCTCATTTAATTATAAATAAGGTATGGGATTTAGTAGTCAGACAAAGAACGTTTTTTTCTTTTCTTTTTATTCGTCCTGCACATATCAATACACTTACCATAACGTTTCCAAAAATGAGTAAAAAATTTTAATGACTAATACTACTGAGCTCTTCACAGAACAGAGGTGTCAAATTCCAGTCCTGGAGTGTCCAACACAGTGATTTCGGCTGGCCAATAGAGGGTGCTAGGGCAAATGTTAAGTCTGTATGTCTTATACATGCACAATAACATGTAATATATCAAATATTTTGGGGAGGAAATGGGCTTCCTGGTTCATTCTCTCTTTCTTCTGAGGCAACAGAAATATCAGCCAGTCAGAGAAGCAGCAGCCAGTCACTGACTTGCTGACACAACATACAACATAAATTTACCCAATCAGCATCCTCCAATCTGTTGCCTAAATGACTTCATTTCTGGCCCCCACCAGAGTGGGTCAGTGGTTTTAGGAATGTCTGATGTTATTGATGTAATACATGTCTATAGAATTGCTGATATTTAGTCTTAATAGTGTTTTTGCTCATTTTATTGTATATGTTAGTGAAGCAGTCTCAGCTGGTAATCTAATGATACACACTGTACTTTCTATCTTTACACATTTATATGTAATGACAGTTTTCATTAACTATTAGTCTTTAATGACAATTAAATAGTGACTTTATCACAGAGCACTGCTGTCCTGCAGTTTGTGTTCAGTAATGTTGTGATGGTGGACTGAATTTGGCTTAAACAGAGTATTTGTCACCAGCTGCCACTGTCAGCTGAGTTGAAGGTGTGTTTGATTAGGAAGATCAGCAAACTGCGCAGGGATTCAACCCTCCAGGACTGGAGTTGGCATAGAAGAGCATCCCCTAAGAAGCCTTTCAGTCAAAATATAAATTAAATGTGCAAGGAGATGTTATTTTCAGAGAATGTCGAAGGAATTAAGCTGCTTTTACATATTTTAAAATAATTTTCACTGTGAAATCCTGCTTATAGTTACTGCATTGTTGTGACTTGTCACTGGATGAGCACAAATTGCATTAATACAGCCTCACACGACTGTATATACATACCGTGTGGCTGCCCACTTTTGACAGACTGTATGGATAATTAAAGCAATAGGCGTGCAGATGCAGAAGGCCGCAGAGTTTGTACTGTGACACATGGTGCGAGCACACAAATAACCAGGCATCTGCCTACTGCATCTAAGTGCCTTTCTTACTGCAGCGCTTTTCATTTTTTACACCTGACAGCACAGCGATCAGAGCTCGTCAGCGGCAGCTGGTTGAGAGAGAGAGAGAGAGAGAGAGAGAGAGAGGAAGCGGAGGGCTTCAGAGGTAGAGAGCTGCATGCGCCTTTCAGTAATTGAGGCGAGATTACACGGTCTTTCAACCATGTAGTTGGTCATCACAACCCATTAACCATTTATATTAGATGCTGCTCCACAGTGTCAACAATCGTTTAGAGGACAGATGAGGTTCAATACCAGAAAGGGCCACTGCTGTAATTGCAAGATCACTGATTTGTTAAGATTTGTTAATAATTCTACAGAATTTACAGCAAATGTAACTATATAAATGAGAGACTGCAGATCTAGATAAGTTTATTACTTTAAAAGATGTTTACCTGGTATGTAACATATTAAGATTAGCTTTAAAAGGTGCTTGTTTAAAAGATGTTTAGATAAGCTGTATCATTTTAATAGATGCTTACATCCAGTGTAATCTACTTATATTAGTATTAATTCAAATGTGAGTAAAGAACATATTTAGCTTAGCAATATTGCTGAAAAAGATGCTTAAACAAGAGCATCAAGTATGAATAAGTATCACTATATTACTTTTAAAAAACATCGTTTCTTTAAAAAGATGCTTGTTTAAAAGATGTTTTCCTGCTAGGTAACTATTTAGATAAGCCGTAACATTGTAAAAGATGTTTACATGTCTAACCTATTTAAATAAATTAGTTTACTAAAATATGAGTAAATGAGATCTCCCAGATGCTTAAACAAGAGCAAACATATTAAGAATGACTATATTACTTAACAATTCGTTACTTTAAAATATGTTTATCATGAGGTTTTGGTACTTTAAAAGAGGTTTAGTTAATAGTAAACATTTTAATATTAAATATTCTGCAACAAAAAAAAAAATGTAATTGGTCCATGAAAAGAGTTTGAAAATGTGAAGAAAACATCTAAACACATGTTTTGATATGTAATAGATGTTTAGATAAGCTGTATTATTGTAAATATACATTATATTTAAATTAAACTATTATTATTATTATTATTATTATTATTATTATTATTATTATTATTACTATAGTCTGTTTTTACTTAAATGCTTGTATATTTCTATAAAGTAACAGTCAAAAGTTTGGACAGCTTCTTTGACATTCAGTGGTTTTTCATGATTTAAAAATGTTCTGCATTGTAGATTAATACTAAAGTCATCCAAACTATGAATAAATACATATGTAATTGTTTAATAAACAAAACAGTGTTAAACAAACCAGAATATGTTTTATATTTCACATTCTTCAAAGTAGGCACCTCTTGCTTAGATGCCAGCTTTCTTGGCATTTTCTCAGTCAGCTTTATGAGGTAGTCACCTGGAATGACTTTCAGTTAACAGCTGTGTCTTGTCAAGAGTTCATGACTTTTCTTGCCTCTTAATGTGTTTGAGACATCAGTTGTGTGTCTACTTTGAGGAATCTAAAATCTACAGCATATTTTGGTTTGTTTAACACTTCTAGGTTTACTACATGACTCCTTATGTGTTCCTTCATAGCTGGATGAATTCAGTTTTAATTTATAATGTAGGAAAAAACAAACAAAAAAAAAACATTGGATGACTGGTAATGTAAGTGACTTACTTTAAAATATGACAGGAAACAAAAACTACATGCATCTCCAAACCTATCAAAGACAAATTTTTTCTTAGCTTTTAATGTATGTTAATGTAAAAGATGCTGTGTTCAAATGATGCAGTAAAATAAAGTGGAGATATGAGGTTTATGTGACACCTATGATAAGCTGGATTCATTAATAAGATGACAGGTATTTGTACTGAAGCTTATTGAAATAGACTCATAAACATCTTTTAAAGCAAACAGGTTGTTTGCATGAGAGGAAGCACAACATCAGCTGCATTACTTCGTGACATTAAGATGTTTTTTGCCACCTTGAAAACGCTGCTCTTATTTTGTGCCGTGCAGTCGTATCTGTACTCGACTCCACACTCAATTGAAATACTTATATAGTCTCTAATCGAATGCATGAAGAACATTACCTTGGAGTACAGCAGTTTAGCGAGCACTCTCACATAACTTAAACACATCAAATATGCGGTGCCATTCGTCTCCTGAAACACACGAAACAAGAATCAATGTAAATCAGTCTGCCCTAAGTCATTATTAATACTATAAGAAAGTGCTAATTAAGTTACTCTGGTCTAATGCTCCAAAACCAAGAGGCTGAAGTACTGTAATCATGTTTCAGGCAAAGCAGAGTTAACCTCTCAGTGGCTTATTTTCCCAGTCAGAGCTAATCGATTGGAGGCGCTTGCTAAGGTCAAGATGGCCACCCTCTTCATTTCCCAAACAACCTGACCCTGAGTCAGTACGCTAATGAGCTCATATTACACAGAGATCAATGGCATTGGATTCTCATTGGCAGCAGATCAGACGTGATTCAATAATGCTGAGTGTCTGACCTCAGTTAGAGGAGATGCAATAGCTATCAGTGCAATAAAAGAGCAAAGAGTGGTGTTGTGCAAACTCTTGGCATGTGTATTTTAAGAGGTTACACTTGTAAAGTGTGCAACAGCAGTAGTTCGAGTTTGCTGAAGATGTGAAGACAGTAAACATGAACTACTAAACACTTCAAGATTTAAGAACTTAAAGGACATTTCTTTTACATAAAGTACAACTTTCCTGTATAAACTTAGCTCTGAGATATTATGACCTATATTTTCAAGGTGATTTCCTAACACATGTACAGTAGAACCTCAGATTTCATCATTAATTTGTTAATTGCGCCTGATGATAACCAAAATGAATGATAATTGAATCAATATTTCCCATAAGAAATAATGTAAATCCAATTAATCTGTTCCAGACAGTCCAAAATGTGAACAAAAACACATTTTATATAGAATAACTATAGTTTTACATACAGAACACAATGAGAAATAAATGGATAAATGAACATTTAACATCACTCTTACTGTTTTTGAGTGTGCTGGTGTGGTCGGACTGCAGCCTTTGTTTTGTACACCCATTCTTGGCCGCTATTTGTCTTCACACTCATTTTCAGGTCGTAGTGCTGCATACCGTTGCTTTAGTGTGACATGTTTTAGTTTGTTTTGAGCATTATCAACGAGAAACAATGGGAAATAAAAATAAAATAAACAACCAACACGTAGGTAAGTGACAACGTGCATGGATGCTTTGTCACGTGGGAATTACAATGAAAACCAGGCAAATGAACAATAACTGGGACAAAATTTCCACACTGCACTCAACTTCTGATAACTCCTCGGGAATATGAATGAGTTTTTTACTGCAGGATTTGGAAGTCCAGCCTGGCTGCTACTTCTAAGGTCATCAGGAAAGGTAATGAGAAGCCATTTTAGCAGTCTGTCAAAAGCCTCTCCGGCGGGGCTCTCGAACAGTCCTTAATTAACTCACCAACACTGGTAATTACTACATTCGGAGGCTCAGCAGCATGTAAACACGCTATTGAAAGTCCTTCCCACACGCCTTGCTTTCTTTCACTTTCTTTACCTTTCATGAACATCTTTTACTTTGGTTCTCAGATCTCTCCCTAGGAGGTGTGCTTTACTTTTCAAAGCGTTCGGATTTCAGTTCAGTTTTTTACTTTTAAACGAAGTCAACCTCTGTAGAAAAATCTAAAATCCCCAACTGGATACAAACGTCATTATTATACTGCTCAGTGCAGGTAGCTGCACCGATTAGGTGGATGGTGATTTTCTTTCTTCTACATTCTTCTATTCTTGTCGACAACTCTTTACTTCTTCTCACTCTGCTCAAGTGAAGTTCTGCCCTTTCGCTCAGTTTGTCACAGACGAGGGGACGAAAGGAGTTTAAATGTCTCCGTTTTGAAGCTCTCTCACAGTTTAACACTCTTTAATTGCTCTCTCCATTTCATCCACTTAAAACAGCTGTCAAAGTGTCTTTAGAAAGCAGGAAAAAAGAGAAGTATGACAGCGGTTCAGGCACATCGCACTGAAGTTTGGATTCTTTCATATAAAATATGGGACCAAAAAAAGAGAGTGATCAATTGATTTTTGTAAGCATATAAAAAATAGATACAATATGTCAATATGTCACGACTAATTTCTGCTTTTATTTTGATGGGTTCAGGTCAAAATGCTGCATAAACTAATAAACTATTTTAGCTGTCATGCTTATCAGGATTAATGACAGTAATGCTTCCCCTGAGTCTTCAGCATGAAAGAAGAATTTAAAACTATGACTAGCACGTTGACTTCTCATTCATCTTCTCATCACAGTCTCAGTGTGACACGTGTATTTGACGAGGACTTTTCTGTTAAACAGACGCAGTGATAAAGACAAAATGAACACATAGTCAAGTGTTGGTTATGTATTTCATATTGTTCAAAAAGAACGACAAAAACAAATCTCCACTGATTGCTACATTAAAGCCGACGTTCTGACGGGTGAAGTCTCCGAACAAAAGGTGCTGGACTGTCACTGGGTCGGAAACCTCACGGCTTAACTGCACTAATTTCTGTGTTTTTTAAAGTTGCTTTAACTTCACTCATCCAGTCCTGACACCAGACTTTTACAGTTTTAAAAAGTCAGATTATAAAAAATACAAATACTCTCCAAAGAATGTACTGTACCTTTAAAATGTATTTAAAATCCTGAAACAACGGGCATCTCTCCCTTACATTCAGAGATGTATTACTTAGATATATACAGAAGAGTCGAATCATTTGAAAGCTGTGATCTGAGGATCGCAAGTTTGAATCCCAATCATCCTGCTTGCCATCGGCAGCCGGGGCCTGAGAGAGCAAAAACTGGCCGTTCTCTCTCTGGGCAGGTAAGATGGCACTCTCTCCCCCAGCATTACTAAGTAATGTCGGCTGGCTCAGGTGTCTGCCAGGCAACACATCAAAACTGGGGATTCTGGGGATGGGCAATCTGCCGAGCACATTGGCTGCTGGGTGGAAAAGAGGCGGAGCTTGACTTCACATACATCAGAGGAGGCCTGTGTTAGTCTGCACCCTCCTAGAATCAGAGACATTAGAAGTGATAGAGAGAGTCAACAAATGGTTGATTGGCTACCAAACACACATGGGAGAAAAAACAACAACAACAAAAAGTGTAGATTTATCGTTGCACCCTGTACTGATATTTGAACAGACAACATAAAGTCCCTTCGATGCCATGCAGCCAGCAAAAAAAAAAAGACTAAAAAAGAGCAACAACAAATTTCTTTGTAAATTTTATGCACATTATTATATTACAAATCGTTAAACAGTTTCTTATCAGGGAAAATCCAAAGACTATGTCACATTTATTTTGTTTGTAGTTTGATAAACAGACAAATTTGCATTGCATTTTCTCTGACAGTGTAATAGATGCCAATGTCAAGCGTTTTTTTTTTTTTTTTAATGTACCTAAAAATATAGCATCAAAGCACTTTAAATACTATTCAGGCCCACTAAAGTCCACGTGAACTGTTTGTGCAGGTTTATTTGTCAGTGGATGAGCTCGTAGTCTGGATCTGCAGTAAATATAGAAAATCACAACAGAAGGTGATGAGCCTCGTCTCACTATCAGTGACATTTTAATCAGAAAGACATTAACAGAAATACTCCGCGTGTACTGCCTCAAACTCTAAGCTCCCTCTATTGTGCTGGACTGTAATCTAATGGTATGTTATGAGTTTGTTATGTCCATGGCAAATTGAACAGTCATGGTTATATCAGCTACACTGGCATGGGTATTTTTGTGCTCTAAATTAAACACAAATATAATTGTCTGTGACAAAAGTTATTTAGGACTGTCATCTGTGAGTAACTTGCAAGCTTACAGAAGACTCGAGCCTGAAATCTGAGCCCCCCAACACCATGGCATTCAGCAGCTTCAGCTGAGCTTTAAAAATAATAGAGTTTAAAGGAGTCATATCAGGAAAACGCAAATATAACAGTAAACGCCAGATAAAAATCATGCTGTAGATTCTGAATGTTTTTGTGATGACACGTTCTCACTTTCGCACCTTAATATACTAAGATGTCACTGCTGCAGTACACTGTGTAATATTTTATTTATTTTAGTTAAGTTTAGTTTTATAATGTAAATACTTTATATTATTTTTTACTTAAATTCTAATTAAATTTCATATCTTAGTGTATTCAAATTTTTAATCACACTAAGCTTAGGAAACTACTTCATTCTATCATGTCATGTGATGAAAATAAAGCAGAGTCTAATATAGCCACAAGTTTGGACACACCTTCAGTGGTTTTTCATGATTTAAATATGTTCTGCATTGTAGATTAATAGTAAAGTCATCCAAACTATGAAGAAATGCATATGGAATTATTGGTAACACTTTATAATAACTTTCATTAATAAGCCATTAACTAATGATTAATAACTGTTAACAAATCATTAGTTGATGAGAATTTGAACATGAACAAATGTTTATAAATGACAGTTCATGCGGTTACTAATGATTGTATTCATTTCTGCAAATGTTAACAAATCATTAATAAATCATTAGTAAATCATTTGTTAATGAAATTCTCATGAACGAATAATTTGTTCACAGTTATTAATCATTAGTTAATGAGCTATTAATGAAATTAAATTATTATAAAGTGTTATCAAATTATTTAGTAATCAGTTGTGTGTCTACTTTAAGAATCTAAAATCTAAAACATATTTAACACTTTTAAGTTTACTACATGATTCATTATGTGTTCCTTCATAATCTGGATGCCTTCAGTATTACTTTTTAAAATGTAAGAAAAAAAAGAAAAATACTCAATTAGAGGCTGTTGACTGGTACTGTAACTGTGTCATAAAGGCAAAGTAACAATAAAACTGCCTCTTTAAATCTATCCATGCACTGATTTTACATATATTATCACAATTATTGCCAAAAACTGTACTGATGTGCATTTAACTAGTTATATAGTTACTGACCTTCTTTATGAAGGAAACATACATCAAGTTTTCAAAGACAAACCTCTGTAGTCAACATTAGACTGAATCCGTATATTTGTGTGGGATTGTGAGAATGTGTGTGTCTCATTAGCCGCTGATGAGTTTGGCTGGGCCGTGTGGGGGGATTATGGAAACACACAGGAAGTGTCTTTGACCCAATATTTAAAAGTCGCTGGCCTTGGCCAAACTGACAACACAGAGTCCCAACAGCATCTAGCATACTCACCCCACCGGGAGCGCAGTCTGTTCACCGATTCCTAATTACACTCCATCTGACACCACTGTCCTCTGCCAACACACATACACACTTACACCACCGCTCCTTACATTCATGTAACATTTGCACTACAACAATAAAACATACACTTCAAAGTAAAGACTCTGAAATGGTTCTTGGTCTTTATGTTGACATTAACATCACGTGGAAGTTCTTTAAACTTTAGAAAGGTTTGTGTACCTTTAAAGAATGCACAAATTAATTAATTAGGGAACAAGGTGGTTCCTCTATGACATCAATGTAAAGAACGTTTATTTTGAAGAGTGTGTGTGAACAATAATCAGAATTTTCCAAAGATGCCACAGCAAATAAATAAATAAATGATCCAGCCTGATCTAGAGTGCACTTGAATTTTGTTGTATATCTGTACAATGACAATAAAGATTATTTTATTCTATTACTTATTGCATATGCTACTCTTTCCTAAGTGTGCATGCAATATCTTTTTTTTTAACTGTATATATTATGTACATGTTTGCACTGTAAAAAAGAGGCTTTTAATCTCATTGCACATGTGTATAGTGACAAAGTCACTCTATTCTATTCTATATTGCCACTATTAGGACTATTTCTCCATTTATTTTGTTTTTAAGTTTGAGATAATTTTATGCCTTCTGTGTCAAAAATTCATGAGGAACGGACCAATAGGAATGCTCTAAAATTTCTTAATTAAAATAACGGCTACATCCTTCCATTATCCTCTCATTGAAAACATCTTCCAAACATGTTCCCTTATTGTTTGTGATACAAGGGTTTGTTGCTACAGTAACATGTTAAAATCTAAGCTGCTGTTTTAGGAACAACCTGCAAAATAAGGATAAACAAGCAGCCAAACTGTTTGTGCTCTTTCAAACCTCACCTGAACATGTTTGTTTACTCGTTTGTCTAGCTTTCAGATGAATATTTCACAGAGTGGGAGTGTGCTAAGGGAAAACATTTGCTAAAATACAGAAAGCTCCACGATGAGGTTTGATTGTATTTATTTATTTATTTAACCTATTGTATTCCACTACAAATTGCATTCCACCAACATGTGTGCTATAAAGCCCGGGATAAGGCATACATGTGTCTGCGGATAAGACTAGAATAATGTGCATGTGCCAGTGTAAGGGTGTGTGTCTACATGACTGTTAAAGTCATACATACCACTGTGCGCTAGTGAAGCATGTTCAGAGAAATCCAGTCTGATTAAAGCGAGTTAGCAGAGACGGACCAAGCCCTGCACTGTTAAAGCCAGAGTAATTAAAGAATAACAGCACACCACATTGTGCGACAGCAAATGGCATCATATGTTAACCGGTCCAACAGACCAAGCAAGTGCCATTAAAACATTTGGCACGGTCCAGAACAGGCATGTATTAAGCCAGGCTAGAAAGCATTATATTCAACTTAATCCTGGATCAGTGAAATGTAGTTTACAGTTCAGTTTTAACCAAATGATGCTACAGATTAAGTCTTTATAGTGAAGTATATCTACAAGGATATCTGTAAGTATCTCAGGGCACTGGTTCAGGATATAATCTGTCCTCATGGAACTGCAGACATCTTTAAGCCTAACAAATGCTGCAGATTAGCATTCTGCATTCATACATGCACTGCAATGCTCTGAATGTTAGCCATGTTTAAGAGACTGAACACACTGCTGTCTGAATAAACTCACCTGTGACATTCTGTGCATAGACAGCATGTAACATATATGAGCTGTGATGCATTATTAATAGTGCAATCATTAATGGTATTATTTCCTGCTGAAAACCTGTAGTGCAGTACTAGCATGCCATGCTATACCAATGAGGGTCTTGGTCTCTTTTGCAGGTCTTTCATTCATAAACAAGTTAATGTTTAGCTTTAGTATTTCATTTATTTTCAGTTTTAAGGTTTTATTTGTTTACATCTCAGCTGCATTCACAACACCACCATTTTTCACAACACCACAAAAAAGGAGGTTCTTCAAGGGTTCATTGGTCAAGGCAACGGTTCTATATAGAATAATGAACACTCAAAGAACTTCTGAATGCCTAAACGGTTCTTTGTGTGTGTATTATTGGACTTATGCCATAGTCTGCTAACTTTGGTGGTTTATGGTTTTGGATAGTTTTAAGTGTGTTCTGGTTCATTTTACTGTGGACTCAATACAACAGCATCAATAATAATAATAATAATAATAATAATGCATAAATAAATACAATTCTTAGGCCCTGACTGAAGTTAAATTGTTAATATGAGTTGATTAGTTGAATTAACTCAATAAATGCAGTTATTTATTAGTATAATATGGTCACCAGTTCTGTGAAGTGAGCTCGGCAACACAACTTTTACACTCTTTAGATCTTAAAGAATTTTCTATTACATTTAGAAAAAAGCAACAAAAAAAACATTTGGACAAAACATTGTTCTTTATGGCGTCTTTAAAAATTGTTCAACTATTATTACAAATCAAAGAAACCTTTTTTGGTACTACAGCACCCTCCATAATTATTGGCACCCCTGGTTAAGAAGTGTTCTTTGGCTTCTAATAAGTTCTTTTTTAAGAAAAATAATAAAGGACAACAATGCAAAAAAATGAGAAAAATCTAAGCTTTAATTCAAGTGACTTTATTTGGTGGGAAAAATCACACATTACGAAATAAATCTTTTGACTGAAATCATGTGTGCCACAATTATTGGCACCCCTGGTTTTAGTACTTTGTACAATCTCCTTTTGCCAACATGACAGCACTTAATCTTCCCCTATAACTCTTCACAAGATGGCAGAATACAGAAAGAGGCATCTTCTACGGAGAAAGACATAAGACGGTAGAACACTTCTCAA